>JAQIXX010000284.1:0-71273 GCA_034700605.1 Willowsia nigromaculata | reverse complement strand
TATTGCAAGAATGAAAGAGAATTAACAAGTAAATGTGCTCACCCTAGCAACATCATGTGGGAAATAATCTTCAAATATATCAATTTATCAAGTATGCAATACTTGTTTAATTTCCAGCTCTCTTGATAAAACACCAAGACGAGCCATTCTTAAGACCAAAAATTATTACTAGCTTGAAAGGATATAAACCTGAGGGTGATTAAAGAGCATTGTTTTGTAGTGGTCATTGCCATATTTTCTCATAACCCTTTTGCTCAAGATGCAGCTACGCATTCTATTCCATTATCATGATATCAGAGAAATTTATTATTTTTGTGCTTCTACAAATTATCATAAAACTTTTTATGCAGCACAATTATATTGGGGTATCGTGCAATTCCTTTCACTACTACTCTGCAATCTACAGAGTAGTACAATATCTAGAGAATTTTTACTACCATAAAACTGTTTTATAGTTTTTCATTGATCTCTCAATCCATCCATGGAGATTGAAGAACAACCACTCAAATATTATTTATGACTGTCAACAGTGTGCTGATGATAATAGTCAGTGGTGAAAGTATTTCCTTTCTGTGGCAATTGAGGAGCATCCAACCCATTTTACTACTAATGCAACAACATGATGTATTATACGCTACCGAATAATCATTGTACAAAAAGCAAACAATGTGTTCTGCATCATACCATGGAAGTGCAACTCGACTACGAATGCTAGTTTGTCGGGTTACGTAAAACAACGTGGGACGGAAGATGGTGCAATATCGCTGCTTTCTCTTGTTGTACGCTTACTACCGAAACTATTGATGCATGCACGATTGCACCGAAAATATATGTGTCAATCATAATAATATTGTACATAATATTTCGCTCGTTGTCTCCTATCGTGATAATAATATGACAAGAGTTGTAGGCTGTAGCAGTATTAATATTGTTATGGCGACTGCATGATAATATAAAAATGTTTGTCTAGCAATAATGATAACATTACATAATATTCTCATTTCACTTTCTCATCCGATGAGCACCGAGTATTTTATTGTTTTGCTTTACTTGTTCTGCTTTATTAGCATCATTGCTGCCATTATCATAATATTCTAGAGTATTGTATGGTGAGTTCTGTTCACTATTTCTATTTAGTATAACATACGGTAGTCAATAGCTCATGCCCTTGTAACATAATACTGCGGCGCTTATCCAAAAGGATAAAGTACTGTTTATGCTGAACAAGAGCATGTTAAGCAGGTAGCCATTACTAGGTTCATTCCAGGGTACGTTGTCCGTTTAAATGATGGCAAATGTGAAACAGTCCAGTCGAGATATGATTATTATGTAGAACTAATATCTGCTGATGACATTATAGATTGGTGACCTAACCTTACTCGAAAAGTGATGGCAAGCAATCTTATTTTTGATCCAATTTAGAAAGCAAGGTACCCTGTGTATGGCCTTGCTTGGTGGATAAATTATTGAGAGATGAGCAAATATTGTACGTTGTACTCATACGCGTACACCCCTAAACAAAATATTTTTAATTTGGCGTTTTTATATTAGCAGTATTAGTCACGTTAACTGCTGTCTTTAGGACAGTTTTTATTTTTATCTCCCTTTCTTCCAAATGAATGTTTTAAATCGTCAGCTCAGTGCTTCAACATTTCTTTTGGAGTTCTTTTCAAATAGAATGCTCCCAACCAACAATAGAACATTTGTTAACAAAGTAATAAGTAGGGTTATTAATGATTTCACTGAATGCAACAATGAAACCGCAAAACATTGGTTTTTATATTAATCACAAAGAAATACATAATTCCACTTTATGCAACAATAACCATGGTAAAATCTGCCATCATCATTACAACGAATCTCAAGGAAAAAACTAGTCATGCATTGGGTTGTATCCATTTCCACTCAAAACTAAAAATGTTGGGATACCTTTTCTGTGTACCTTTTATATTAACAATAAGTACATCCGCGTAATATCTATGTAAATGATGATAGAAGCCCAGCCTATCACAATAGTAACAGGATTTGACTTTCGAATTCTTCCAGTTGTGTGACCACCAAAATCCGTAGCATACTAGTCTTGTGGAAAACTCTACTACTATTACTAACTGTACACATACAACTAGCACTGAGAAAACGCCTTTAAAAAGGCAAGAGATTTTATCCCGAATGGGAAATTTTCGTGTTCCCCGTGAATGAAATTCTGCGAGGGTAATAATACCAGTAGCATTAGTGGAGGAGTAGTAGTATTATTACATTTTACACGAGAAGAAACGTTGATTCCCATTGCCATCATACTTATGCGTAATTCTACAACAACATTGATGCGTTCTTTCTCCATCCGTATGTGTACTTTGCTTGGTTTTCAGACTTATAATAAAAGGGAATTATTATACGATAATGCACAATTATTTTGCAAGAAGGAAGGAAGGATGATGATCATTTCTGTGTAAATTCGGTAAACTATAGCTAAGCTTTAATAACGGCTAAGAGTATGTCGGAGTTATAGCGGCTTGATAGGTAGCAATTTTTTCTCCGACATGGGGCACAATTGTACAAAATGTAAAATTGCAAGTACGCACGACAGTCGGAAGAAGTTCCATGTCGTCACTGTCAAGAGAGAAAGTTGACGATCTTTCATGATGATGAAAATGAGGATCATAATGACAACGACAAGAACGTTGACAATGAAGCTCATGCCATTACAAAGGCATTTTCTTGGTTTATCATTTGCCCTTGTTGTTGCTACTGCCACTATTACATTTCTTTGGGATAAAAAAAAGACGACTTAAGACCTGACTTGACTTGAAGTCTCATTTACTAACAATAATAATAATAATAATTCCAAAAGGGAAAGCAACAACGGCTTTGCAATGCGGTGGCTTTATATTCTGTATTATGCTTTTGCACTCGTTTCCTTCTTGTTAGTTCAAACCTTTATGCCATCATCATCCCTTCTTTGTTTTTGTGCATATGTCACGTCTCTTGCAAGCACCGTTTTCGTGGAGGAAGACAGGAAAGAAGGGATAACATATAGAATGAGAAAACACGAACATGCATAGAATGAAACATTCCCAGCTCGGCTACACTGGGAGCAAGTCTCTATTTTTGGCTCATCTTAAGGGTGATTGACAAATTTTGCAAATTAGCACACTTTATTATCAACTTTCTCCACATTCTTGGAACTGAGTCCCACGTCGCTGGGAATGACAAATGAGCTGCATAACAGTATGAATCGCATAAGCTTTTCCTAAGAGTCACAACATTGTAAGGAAAACAACTGAGGTTATACAAGTTATGAATAAAGCATCAATAATTGTCTTTGGTTAAAAAAATAATTGTGCAGCATTGTAATTACATGGGTTTTGTAAACGCGTTTATTTTCCAACTAGGAACAACACAACTTCACATTATTAATCAAAATGAAATGAATTTCCTAATTTTGGTAAAGCCATGTCTTTTTGGCATGGGCTGTAAATCCCATACGGAAAGGCATCGGAAATAATGTGCAAAAACGGAAATTACCTTACGCATTCCGGATCACGGGACAGTGTTGGCAATGCTTTTGATAATGTAAACTAGATAAAATGCTTATACATACGTTCACTTTACCTTATACATTTCAAATTTTCAAACACAGCTAAAAAAAGCTCATCTGTAAAACTGAGCTGTTCTCATCTAAATATTAGTAGAAGGAGACTACCCCAACAGAGTTATTGTTTTTATGATTAAGTAGAAAATTTTCTTTTCGCTCCAATATTATTATCCTTTTCACTCCTTTTCATCATCTCTGTTTCTTGTGCCAGCTATTCCATTATTAAAAGCTGCATAGTTTCAATAAAGTTGGTATGATTATGACAAAAAAAGGGGGCTTATTGGTGTGTTTTCGTATGTATAATAATATGTAACCATGTATATAATTTTCTTTGTTGTTTTTTGCTGTACCAGCTCCTTTTCACTTTTTGCTGATTCCTGTTAGCTGTACTACGCATTTCCGCCTCTATCCCGTTTTCTGAATGAATTTTTATGAGCTTTTTCCTATCCAGAAAATGTGTTTTTTTTTCTTCCTACTTTACTGCAGTACACAAACTACGAGCATAGTTTTTACTATAATTTTAAAATGCGGAAGCCAACCCAACTAAACAGAATGTATACTCAACAACAAAACTTGGAATGGAGGGAAACATTCGGCAGAAAAAACCGGTTCAGTGGCTGTCTGGAGTCTGAACTTCGCAGTACTTTTCCACTTTTGATTAGTATTATGAAAAGAAGATGCTTCCTTTCCACTTTAAACGAAAATAGATAAGAACAACAACAACATGAAGTGTAACAGCAGAAGGAATTTTTATAGTTGTCCGCATAGTCAGTAGTGGAGTTGTTATATGTGATTCCAAGTTTTTAGTGAAGATGCTGAATTTCGAATTTCACTGTCTTTTCCCTCCAAACTCCTCCACAAGATAATTGTCAATGCGTCAATGAAAAAAAGAGCAAGTTAGAAAGTGTCCCGTGCCAAATTACATGGCAAATATATGCATGTAATGATTTCTCTCGATTCAAGTGTTTTCTAACGACTTGTTGGAGCTGCCAAGAACTAGGAAGCTGCACTAGTAATGAATGCATTTCTTCCATCGATTTACATTTTCTACATACACAGTTGACAATCCATGGAAAAATAGTGCTTGCATGTAGATGCCATATGATCCTTCTTGGATTAATGTGTAATTATGGTCATCTAATTTGGGTCATTGTATTGCAGTAATGTTCACTAACCTAAGCTAATCAATTATTTACACGCCAAAGACAGAGAACTGCTTGTTTCAGTGAAATTACTCGTAAACAAAAGCAACGAATGGGTTTTTAACTTTCATGTACTGAATTATTCATGCAGGGTAAAAAAATTGAAAATGGGGTGAGATGATACACCCTACACTTCAACGGAAAAATGTTAACCATCTTTGTGGTGCCAAATTTATATTAAATGAAAGAGAAAAGGTGATGAAAGCAGTTACGAATTGACAGCATTATAGTTTGTCATCATAATGTTATTATGAAAGCTATATTGCACACTATATAATGGACTGAAAAGGCACGTTGTTCTGCCATATGACTACTACCTTATAAATTCGACAGATTTTTGCATGGAAATAACGAGAAGCCGAAAGATTAATACGCATAAATGATGACTCATTCATAAATAATACGACTACATTGCCAGATTTCCCTCTACCACGAACAAGCTATTGATGCTGCTGCGGCTGTTTAACTAGCTTCATTATTTTGATTTATTCACTCCAAATAGAAAAAAATTATAATGCTGGATAAACCTCTTCCTTATAATAATAATATGCGCATACATTGTACGAGTCAGGAGAAAAAGCTATTTGTATTTGAGGTACATTCAGTGTACACATATGAGTAATATTTTTTATACACCTGTCCACTCATTCTTTCAATATGTCTACCCATTTTATAGAGTATTAATAATAATAATCTACTCTACATGATACACCAAAGAGATACGATACCATTAGCTAGTGACACGACGCACTTATGATTGAAAAGAAAGGGAAACAAGGGTGCTGACAATATTATGCCTTTTGTAGCTCACACATTGCAATCACTGCTCTTCTATTTAATTCTGCTGAAACAGAAGAAAACACACCTCAAACACGCTTACTCCTCGATTCGTTTGGTGAATAATAAATGCATTTTATTTATGCGAGTAGCTAATCCCATCTAAATCCTGTTTTCTTCGCAGAGGAAATTTTTTTTTCTCTCTAGACACACGGATACAACGGTAATCCACAATGTATTATATGAGGTGGTACACTACCCTATATAATGTATGCTTAATCGTAGCAATAATGTTGATATGATAATATTATTATTAGCCATTTTCTGTCCTACTGAGAAGTCATAAAGTGTTGGAAAGAAGGCGAGAAAGAGCGAGAAAAATCACAATGGGAAAGAGTAAAGGAGGAAGAGAAATGTTATTCAGCTCACACAAGAGAACAATAGTCAGATGTTGTTTCATGTGACAAGTGTGTAGTTTTTGAAGAATGGAAAAAGCCTATGCATTCGAAACCATGCGAGTGAAAGCGGTTGCCCGTTGTATTGCAGGATAAACTCGTTTGCAGACATGTGGATCGGCTTTTGTCCAATTTCGTGCACTTTCTCCGTTTCTCCGGTTTTCTGATTATTATGTTAAGCTTCGAATTTATGTGAGCTGGTGCATAAGTAAATGGTTATGCGGAAATATACACATGGAAAATTAAATATTACATAAATTATGAAAATTTGTTGGGAAGGGGGTATGTATGCTATGTATTTGAACTGTGTGTAGAAAGTTATGCTTTCAAAAGATTTTGAATTATGAACATTTTACAGTCGAATTGAGAAGTCCTTCATCGTCCAAAGCCTTGAACTGTTCTTGTATTTATTTACTACATGTGTACCTAAATCAACAAAAGATGAATAGTAACGACAACAAGCAGTTAGTGTTTACTCACAAAACGCTTTTACACAATTGATTGAGCTCGTTTGAGAATTTGTTTAGTCATCCGACACAGCTCATTAATGGAAAGCTACTCCTGTATCCTCAATTTTATAAAGGGAACCTACGAGAAATGAGACTTGGCTTTTGGCCGGCTACAAATTGCTCAAGTTTTATCTCGAGTTCCCCTCAAGGATCTTTATTACTGGATATTAGTTTGGATATGCTTAACTGAAATATAGTTGTGGTATATGCTGTTGGTATTATTATCTAGTTTTTTAACTAAAAAATCAAATCAACACTTTGTGAAGGTGAAAAAGATGTGTATGGGTGGGATATCAAGGTGAAAGTTGATTAGGTTGTTTCGCAGTGATTTCACTTCGAGCTCGTAATGTGCAAAAATTCTGTGGCTACTATTGAGTAAAAAATTATTGCGTTGGCGTATCTTATCATTTGTCTATAAAACGCTGTAACGGTGATGCATCATTTATTGATTCGTAACTCAATGGTGATAGATGACAAGATCGAAATTATTTAATAGAGTTTCTAACGTTACCAGATAGTAAAACACCTTGAAATTTTGTAAATAAAAAGAAGAGATCTTACATAAGATTCAAGTGTTACCAGAAAAGTCAAAAAGTAAAAGAAAAATGAGAATGAAGGACATGTCTTAATAGAATTTCCGACATTACATCAAAATTCAAGCACAAGTAAAAAAAAATTTCACTAAACGAGATACGCAGCCACACGTATGGAAACTAGCAGTAAGGAAGAATCAGAATTTGCATGATAAAATAGCTAGAGCCATTCACCCGTAAACAATGGCAAATATAACGGAAATGATTTTGTGGCAGTGCTATGTAATTTTATGAAATCATATAGAAAAATAAAAAATCATGTATACCATATACGTAGAGATTCCTTACTGTTGTCTGTCTCAAAATACCTACATTTCCTTGCCCTTTTCGTCTGTTACTTTGCTGTTGGATTAGGTCGGATGTTAGTCGAGTGAAATGCCAAGACAACAAGTAAAGTAACATAGAAAACATTTTTACTACATGCAAGTCAATTTGAAGAAGAAAAAATCCATTTTTCTTCGGAAACTTTTTCCATTTCATACACACCACGGAGGAATTTGCGGTTCAGGAAGTATGTGGTCAACAACATGTCAAAAAACCAGTATTCCTCATCCATTCTAATGGTGCAAAGTTATTTTCAACTTTGAACTTTGATGCAGGTTTTTTGACTTGGGGTAAAAACAAAGGATGCAAAGTATTCTTCGAAAATAAGTTCAATGTTGCCACCAACCTCAATACAAATTATGCAAAAACCACTCATGTTGCAAATAGTTCAAGATTGGTAGTTTTTTAAAACATATTTGGTATGATTTTTATGTTAACGGTTTCGTGAAATTCATGATTTGGATTGAGAGTAGATTTTTGGCTGTTGATCTTCAGTTGCAGAAATGCAATAATACTCGTGAATCAGGTGCTTACTTAGCATGCAAAAAATGACATTCTATTAATTTAATTAAACCATTCTGTGAATTTTAAGGAATTGTGATATTAAATGCTTACAATGCCAGGAAAACATGTAACCTAAAAAGATTACATGGAAATTTCCCTTGAGAAGTTAAGAAGCTTTGCTTTCTAGCCTATTAGTATCTACAAGCACGCACGTTAGTATCATATCACCCCAAACGTCATGCAAACTTTCTATTACGCTTATCTAAATCATTACCCAGCCTGAATGCAACACCACTACAGAGAGTCAAGAGAAGGATATCTCAACCATTAAACCTACTTTTTGTTTTACAAGGACTTTTTGAAATTCATATTTAAGCCAAGGAAGTAATGCAATCACCCAAGTAATTCTGTTTCAACCTCTTTAAAATCTTTCCGTCTGCTGCTTATAGAGACATCCTACTCTGAGCAAAAAAGTATATGCTCTTATTATTAAAGACTTTTCACAAAAGGGATGATAGAGCTTTAGTGATTACTCGTCTCCAATTAATAAGAAGAATCTCTTGGGATGTAGGAGGAAAGTATCAAGCAGTCTAGATACACATGTTATGTGTGTTATAGATGCACTAGTTTTTCGACACGTTTAATCTCACCAACAATAGAAACTAGCCCTATTTTTCTTGTGCATATCTCGTCCACGGGTTTATGTCTACCTTTTCTCTTTAGCTTAAACAGTCAACAAGTACTTCCTAAAAGAAAGCAGCTTGACTTTCTCCGCATTAACATAACAATGCAATAAAACACTATACAAGAACGCCAGCATACCAACCACCACCACCACCACCTAATAACCCGTAAGATTGTCTGCACGCTTTCGTTTTCTTCAACAGGAAACACGACAATTCTAATTGTTGTAACGGTCCTGTGAAGTATCCAGCAGCAGAGTATGTCTTACAAGCCTGAATGCAGCTGCCACCAGATATATCGTATCCTTCTGATGGTAATATTTCCAGTTGTCGTCATCATTACCATCATCCCTATCGTCATCATCATCGTTCCCAACTTGTTCATTATGGTTAAACGTATATCCCACTACTTAGCCAGCCACACGTTTGGCTGCAACGTTTTCCGCGAACAAGGAGCCAACAGAGAAAAGTAAAGCCGTGATCGTCATAATCATCATCATCCCTTTAACCAGCCGTCGTCATCATCATCATCACGATTCCCACAATGCCATGTGCATTTTTATAAGAAGAATGTGAAGAACAAGAGTAACACACTACCAACACCACTACTACTTGTGATTGTAGTAGTTGAACTCTCACGGATTAAACCGTATTAGGCTTAATGCCTCTTAATAGCCGCCATGTGTTGGTAATTATTTCTATTCCCTCGTTCTGTTTATTTCTTCTCACAACCAAGTATTTCACTTCGCCACCACCATAACTGCCACTATGACTACTAGCCTGTGTATGTTCATAATATGGCAAGGAAACCGTTTGTATGCAAAACAATGGAAATTTCATTTAAACACGGAACCTATTACTTTTCTCCAAAGAAAATTTTGGCCAAAGACACCTTTCTCTTCATACAAATTGGACAGAAGAGAAAGACTAGCTGAGTGAAAACATGAAAAGATTGAATGGGAAAATGAGTGAATGAACGGGTAATGGGTGACTGCTGGACTTCAAAAACCAAATTGTTTTTTGTTTTACAGTATTCTTGCTGGAAGAAAGGGACAAATAGTCTAATTCTTACATTCAGAAGCACTTTCAATTCCATTTAGGATTGATACGGAGGGAGAAAAAATCTGTACATTTATTATTCTCATTCGAATTGTTTGTAAGTAGGCGAGAGCTCAATGTGCATAATATGCAACAGTGGGTTGGAGGATTTCACTTTGATGGTGTGATTTCGCATGTGGGTGGTTGAGGCTTGATTTCTCTCAGGAATTCACTGACTCTTTTGTGTACTTTCTCTCTGTCTGCATTAATTTTAAACGTGGTGGATGTTTGTAGGATTTGAAAGGTTTACGTCCTATATTTGTTTGAGCACCTTGCTCACAGGATTTTTAATGTGGTTTGGCATATATTAGGAAAGCAGGTAAACTTTAAGGCTTTGCTTTGACTAGCTTTTTTGCTTTCACTTTGCTCGGTTTTTCCACTATTTTTGTGTGGTAGGTTCACGGGGCAAAGTGATACCATTCCATTATTTTTCCCTATGGGAACTGAGCATATACACAACGTTTTACTACCGGAAGCTAGCATGACCATGACGATCATAGCACAATCGCCTGTTGCAGCCATCATCTAACTAAACATGACATGAATGGGGAGAAAGGGAGCGAATCTAAAGAGAAAAAAGGAGAAAATGGTGGTAAGGAAGAGAAAAGCTAAGATTGATACTGTTTTCTTTTTAATTTTCTTCGATTTCTTTGTCAACTCTCGTTTCATTCGTTTGGGCTGGAAAGTTTCCAGTGGAAACGCTCAAAGGGTTTTGTGTAAAGAAACAAGTGGGAAAGTGTCTCATATTTCCTCAAGTGACAGATCATGCATGAAAATCTTGTCCTTTTGACTTTTCTCTCTTTTTTTCATTTGGAACCCACACAAGATCTTTTTACGGTTGTCCCTGAATGTTACTTGACTTTTTTTATTTTAAAACTATACAAGTTTAGCTGGGAAAATGAGACACCTACTAAAGTAAGTAATGCTTTTAATGTGGTAAATGACGCAGATGAAGACGTGCTTATTATTAGGAGAAATAAGTGCTATCCTTTTACTCTGTATACATCTCATAGGAAATTAAGAACAGTGTGCCTTTTTTGTCAATGATATAGTCATGTTGGAAAATATAGTTGCACAATCTCTTTCTTACAATGCTAATAATACACCCCACACTTTTAACGACTACTTGAATGCGTAATGATAATTAGATGGTGCGTGCGTGTAAAGATAAGAGGAAGACAAAGTGAAAGTAGAGACCATAACCAGAGCAACGAAGACTCGAAAAGTTTTCTGATGTGTCCTACCCTGGTCAAGAATATTAATTTAGTGTTTTTTTGGCAAGTGTATGGTCCCTACTCCATTTTCCCCCTTTCTCTATTTTCGTGTTCCCACGACGACACTATACTCCACTCCAATATCACGTCGTGTATCCAGTTTCTCTCCTCATCGCCATAATAAATGCTAGCACACATGACACTAATTAGATTTATTTGTGAATGAAAGCGTGTACATATGACAGTGCTGTATCGTTTATAAGTTGTGGTCGAGATGGTTGATTAGTAGAGGTGGTGTAGTAGGGCAATTGGATACATCTGACATTCCCCACAATACACAGACACCACTAAATTTTATGCAGTGAGTGAAAAGAGGGCAAAAAAAAAAGATTTGTGCACTGATGCTCCACAAAAGGACATTCAAAACCATGCTTGGAGAATAACTTTTTCCTTCTTTGTTTACCATGCTGCCTCAGTCGCCTGCTTCTATTGCTATTCATCTATCATCCCTTTTTTGTGTTAATTACGAAGAGCCCATGTTCATGACAATTTACAAGCTTTGATATTCTAATTTTTACATCGAGTTCCAATTAGAATTTCACCTTTGATCGTTCTACTCCTGTCCACTACATATCCATGCTAATAATTTACTTTGACTACTTTGAATTTCACTAAAGCTGTCTATAAATTGGCATGTGTGTAGCTGTCGGTTATGATTTCTCCTCTCCAAAAAGTATGGGGCATCCTAATAACATTATTAAAAAACTACACACCAAACCACTTGAGAAGTTGAAGAAAAAATCATTTATCGAAACCAATATGAGAGAAGAAGAGTGATCATATCATAGCTGATGTTGTACACAGCTTTCTCCTCCGTTTTGTTGAGCTGATTGTGAGTGTAAGCAGAGAGGAGTGCGTTCATACTAAAAAGACGTGATAATAATGCTGACAAGTTGTGATAGGATTTTCCATCATGCTTGAATTACGATATTATATTCTACTTTCCTTACTTTTCCTCTCACACTAACCCTCTTTCATAGACGATATACAATGCACACACAAATCATGCGATGTGATGATACAGGATTTTCTCCCTACTAACAATGCAAATGTGTGTGTGTGTGTGTTTATTGTGTGGTGGTGTGTGTATATCTTTGTTATTGTTACATGAGATTATAATATGGATGTAGTATTAGGCTTTATAGTTATGCCTCTATTTATTTATGTTTTTGCGGGATGAGCGTGCAGAGAAATGTGCTTTGATCCACTGTTGCAATAGTGGATCGCGTCGTGATCATCATCGTCCCCACCACCATTGTGTCAACGCCAATGTATTTATGCATGTGAGTAAATGAGCAATACACAAGTGTGGAAAAAGACGAGAGGCTCATTACTATTTCCTCTCTGGAATTGTGTGTCTTCTCCTTCTGATAATATTCAATATTATAACTGTCTAGTAGACAGAATTATGCATACAGCTCTCAAACGTGGTGTTACACTGTGCTCGTGTTGGCGGCAGAGGTTTTTATTAATAAATTTTTAGGGAAGCGGGCCGCCAAGAGAGAGAGAGAGATAAATCAGTCAAAAGGAAATTATGACGTTTTCACTTTCATACATTTATAAATACCTGTCTATCTATATATGGTACCTACTACCTACTCTTTTACCACTACAACCACTAGTTAATCTTCTGGTTCTTCTCAAAGTCTGTCGTCATTTCGATATGATGACGGTGACGAGTGTGATTTGAAATGTCGACAGAAAGATATTCTTCGTCATCCCTCATGCGTTTTTCTTTTGTCTTTGAGAAAGTGACAATAGGTACTTTCACAGATAAAAAAAACAGAGAAGTAGATTGTGTGCCAAACAAATAATTTTATATGCGTCTTGACATAACTGATGCTCTTCAACACACTCAGAATCGCAATGACATGAAAAAAAATCCTTCGCCACATTTTATCGAGCATGAGTTATGTGTAGTTCAAAATTTGTCAAGGCTACTGTGGTATATGAAGATATGCATACTAGTACCCGATGTTATTGTAACAAACACGTGGACGTAATAAAAAATTGTGTGAAGGCAACAATAATGTGCGATGTAGAAGCAATAATTTTTTAAGCTTAGTAAAGAAGAGAATGAAACAGGAAATATGAAATGATTTGAGATGAGAAAGTAAAGACATGAAAAGGATTTTTATACTTACAGTTAGTTGAAGACGTTGGGTTTTGATGAGGTTGTTTTTTTGTAATGTCCAAAGACAAAGGATACCAGCTGCTGGTCAAACTCCTTGTGTTGACGTGTAGAGAGACAAAGGAAAGTTAAGAGGGTGTGGTGGCTGAAGTCACGATATATGATTTTTTGGTGGTTTTGAGCTGTAGCCTTTGGTAAACTTTGAAAAAGAAAAAATGCGAACTTTTCTCTTGAACCGTGATAAAAATCAAACTGACTGGTTATGAAAAGACAAAATGGTTATGTGATTGTTTCTGAAAGGAGAACCGGTAAATTTTTTCTTTCTATGTAGATTTGAAAGTGAGGCTACAAAAATTCAGTTCCAATTTACTTTAGGTGAAAAATGAAGAGAAAAAAGGAAATGTGTGGAAAATGGTTGATTGTTGTGAGACGAAAGAATTTTGAAACCTCGGTGGTATTGGAACAACTAAAAGTCAGAGATAGAGAGAGAGTGTGAAAGCAGCTTGACAATTTGTTTGTGATTATATGATTATTTGTTATTGTTGCTTGCTCTGCTGTTTCTTGTGTGTGTACAGGTTGGAGACTGCCAGTGAATTGGGATTCCAAGCAGGATTCCTCCCTTTTTATATGGATCTCTGGGAGACGACGATGGCCAGAAAAAGTAGCGGCATGCATGGAGGAACCATACATTCCTTCTCGTGCTCCTTCTGCTGCTGCTGTTCTGAAAAAAAAGAGCCTACGCAAGTAAACTACGTGGTATTATTATCATCATCATCATCGTCACAGAAGCAAGGACTACTGATGATATGGTGTGGAGTTGGATTTTTTTTTTCAATGCGATTTTCTTTTCGCATTTTGGTTTCGATGGATTTGAATGGTGATGTATGTCATGACAATGTGTAAAGGAAGCTCAATACGGTATCATGCAAATTATGTATGAGGGAGAGAAAGCATGAACAAATTTTTTCGGGGGTAAGATGTTGTATGCCTATATGCTTTATGATAATACTGGGTTGAATATGTGTATGAATTGGTAGTTTGCATCGTAAAAATGATTTTTTTTGCAGCAAGTTGACTTTAGCTTGAAAAAATACGGGAAAAGCTGTAGAGGAGGTAGTGTGGGGTCATGTCAAACAGAAATTCCCTTGTGCTCCCACCCCATAGGATATTTAAACATTTTCGTACTTTCTTTTAAATAAGCTTGTTCTCTTTTGTCGTGTACAGGTATCAGAAAAGTGTTTAGATCCTACATAACGTGTAATTGTACCGTGTAGAATATACGTAAATTGTGCATCAGAGGAGAACTCTTGGTTTCTCTTTCCGTTCAACCCTACAAACTATAGGATTGGATTGTAGCGCATTGTAATTTTGTAAAGCTACTAGATTAACACGATGAAATGTCTTTTAGCAATTCTTGCTGCATGCAAACCAGTTTTTTCGCATTATTCGTAAGAATTGCAGTAGTGTTCTTACAGAGAAGTAGAAATACATTTTGGCCTCTGTCGGAAGCATTCTAACAGATACTGCGATTCCAGTTCCACATCGAGTTTGGTGAGAATAAGTATCAGGTACATACAGTATGATGGGTTTTTACTTGAAAATCACAAGGACAAATTTATAAACAAAATGTTGCACGGATTATTATTAAAAATAGAACAAGCCGTGCCACGCGGAGTGCGTGTATGAAAATGAGAATAATATAAAGCCTTTTATTGTTGACGTTGCTCTAATATAGCCCAGTACTGCATATGAAACAAGAGTAAAGGCCATTGACTAATTACTTGACAAAGAAACTTGTATTTATTGTTACACGTGTGATATTTCCAGCCAGCCAGCCGCGATGCATAAATTTAGAAAACCGAGAAACATTCTGGTAATTAAGATTAAAAAGCTACTCTCCATTCCAAGCGGGTGCCTATTAAGTCTAGTTCTAGAATATATTTTCGAACATTAGTGGCAATGCATAAATCATTCAAATCTATGTCGTTTTAATAGCTAAGAAAAGTGTCTAGAAAGTAAACTGTCTTCATAGTAGCGTTGTGTATGCGTAAGAAATTATCTTATATAATAATAACCTCATTATTTACATTATTTCACAAGTTTATAACCCTCCGTTTCTGAATTAACTTTTGGGAAATTCTAAATCTTCCAAATTGTAAGCTTGTATTACTTTAACATGCTACGAGAATGACTATACAACTTGGCATACTAATCAATAAGACATCGCCAAACAAAGGGAAACTTAATAAAACAATGTTTTATTATTAATTATCCACCACTCAGCAACTCCAATATCGAGAACTTTCTACCAACTTGGATTATATTTTTGAACTCTCTGCAGAGGCGTACCTAACTAAACTTTTTATCCCACTCCACTCCAGTAACAATGTCGGGGCGGTATATTTTCAGCTAATGAACTATTGTCAACTTTTCACTTGAAAAGGCTAACATAATATTGTGGAATTGTGGCATAACACATCAAGTGCTTCTCTTCGTGACATTAGTGTCTTCTACATACATCAATATCTACAGTTAACATTTCCAATCATACTAACAAGACGATCACTTAATCATTTGTGCAAAAAAATTGATAGCGACTATAATTATAATGCATATAATGATGTCTAATCCTGCTCCAGATTCGATAATCACATTTGCTTGAGAGCAGAAGAGACAAATTTGATGATAATAAAAAAAGTTTGTTAGAATTAGTAGAAAGAAGGAGAAAGAGAGGCGGATATGTAACTGAAGAATGATGATGATTGTGGTGTACTCCTACTACTGGTGTTGGTGATGTTAACAAAACCAGAAGCAACTCATCATCTCCTAGCAGGCAACCAACTTTGGACCTGTTTCAGTGAAGATACAAATTGTGACAAAAGCGGAGGTGCTGGTCTGGTTGCGATGATCCCACACACCATCTTCTCAACCTCTCCTCCTCAATTATTCCTGTTACTTCTGGCTGCACTTAATGCTCTTACTTTTATAATGCTTAATAATTTTCTCTGGTTGGTGGAGGAGGAAAAGAGATGTTTTGAATTTGTTTGTTGACTACAACTCACTCCTACAAGTCAATTCAGAAAAGTCAAGTAGACGATCAAACTTTTTGTTTTTCTGGTTCTTTGTCTTGCTCTTCTCTCTGCTTCCAATCATGCAATAGTTTATAGTTCAACGGTTTTAGTAATAGTTGGCTTTCGCCTTCACCCTTTCTCCAAACAGTGAGTATTATATTGGTGATGATGATGATCCCGATGAAAAATGATGAGCTATTTGTGTGTATGAAGAAGCATCATTTTGTTCTCATTAAAACGCTACAATTACAATTGACAGAAAGTTGCAGCAAGCAAAATAATTATGCTGTGCCAAGTAAGCCTGCATCTTCGCAGTCAAGCCATGTGATTTTTTTGCTTTTTTCTACATACCAACTGCCAAAATTGCATTATTTTATTTGGTAAAGTAACCAGTCAGGAGAAAAAGGGAGAAAACAGTTATAGATACGAGAGAGAAACTACTTTCCACTAGATTTCATGAGCCATAACAGTGGATGAGTGAGTATATGGAACGTCTTTCTCAAGTGATTTCATGGTGCATGCATGTCATGAAATTCTTGCCTGTCTTCCAACACAAAACCACATAACAAATGCATAACCACCAAAAGAGGAAAAAGTTTCTCAAGAAAAAGTCTGACAGTATACCAATATTATATATAGCTCATAACATGACCAAAACCTATTAAAAGGAGAAAGACAAGGAAACAATCGGTACAAAACTCCCCGTCTTCATTCCCTTTCTCTTTTGACATGGCCCGATTTTCGTCGTTGAAGGGTTAAAATTAGCCAAAAAATTGGAACGGACATGAGTTCCACAGCAACATCACTGTAGGATCTGGAGATGACAGAACTGTGCTTCGTGCCATCACTTTTTTTATCCTTCTGCAAAAAATATTATGGGAGGGAATACACCCTATGCACTCGTCTGACTTGTCGACCTGTTACGGCTATTAAGAAAATGCATTCAACGGATGGCTGGAAATACGAATAAATGCAAGCAAAAAATTGGAAAGGGTCTTTGTCTCTTCGAGCCGATAAAATAATTGCTATATTTAGCGTTCATAATTATTCTCACTACAATACATTGCAGCAAAAATGATAATAAAATCAGTACAGATTAGACATTCATATAAGCCTGAATACGACAATAGAGCATTATTACGTATCTGGAATTAAACAAATTCCAAAATGATGACGTTTCATTTATTCCCATTGTTTGGTTTAAATCTTTTCTCCTCCGATTCCTCTCTCGCACACATTTATATTTTTTATTACTATGTAAGATTCTTACACGCGGATATTAATTAATTAATCCTGAAAGAGGAGGAAATAATAATGATAAGAGGGTAAAGCGCTCTGTGCAAGCTTCTTCTTTGAGATGGTAGTGCGCTATGGTCAATTTAATTACTCCATGCTGTTTTAAGAAACCAGGAAGAAGAGAAAAACTGCTTATTATTATGACTGTTGTTTCTCATCTACAAAGTACTTCCGTGTGTGTGTGTAACACTCAATGATTCACAGTGGGATACTTTTTTTAAAGAAAAAAATAATTAAAACGGAGCTTTGTTCTTCTTGCCATACATATCTTTCCAGACAATGAAGATAGTTGTGCTGCATAGTTTGAGATGTAGGGAAAGAAGAAAAAACTTTCCAGAGGAAAATCTGATTATTTATGCAAAAAAGTGTTTTGGCTATGATATAGTTTCCTCAACTTTGCTTGGTTGCCACCTACTTGCAATATTTTTGGCAGGGGTGGGTCGAGAGGTCTTTGACAGATCCTACAAAGCCTTTTGCTACCCACTCTTTCCTCTTGACAATATAACTTAAAATACGTAACGTAACGTGATTTACCTACCCAGTTTAATGATGAAAGGACAGTCTGATATCTGGATTCTCTAAGCTAACTTCGCAGTTTACAAAAATGCAGAGTTTTGTGAATCATAAGAAAACCTGCTGCTGGGGAGTGAGAACGCAGTTTCTTTGAGTATGCCTTGTCCTCGTGGTGGTGGGTAGGGACTAGGAACAAAGGCAAAGATGAGAAGAGCTTTGTCGAAAGAAAAGTACAGTAAGCATGAGCTAGATTTTAACACAATTCTTTTTACAAGCATTAAGTCTCAAAGAGACTGAGAGAAAGATTGAAATAATAATTGTCTTTGTTATTGGCATGCTCTGCCCACATGTTCTCACCTTGTTGCTGACGTGTTGACCCCTGAGGGAGTCATTTCTCCATTTCACTGAATTAGGACTGTACTCCTGCAAATATTTACAAGTGAAATTGATGTCATGGGATGAATGGAGACGTAAAACATGACATAACTGAAATATTATGACTTATCTCATATTGTGACAGTACACAGGGGTAGCGTGAGACTAGATGGATCAGTACGAGTTTTTCTCTAGAGAAAACTCAGCTCCTGCTAAACCCTCAGAATCAAACTTTGCGGCCTGGACAGTATCGTTGAAATTCGTGATATTTTTAATGAATTTTGAATATTCATTAGTGATAACGAGTCCAAACAAAAACAGGTCAATAAGTTGTTATATATTTTTCAAGACAGAGATGAAAGTTACACTGACTATTGACGATCAAAGAATCTACCTTTCAAGAAAACGTAAGAAGGAAAACTGTACACTTATCGCAGGTGGTTTTCCGAAATCGACCACCCGGTAAAATCGGAAGGTTTTTCACCTGTCAAGTCAATAATTGCATACGTTCACTGACACTTCGTGAACCACTATAATGTATGTATCCCCATATACCTAGGTACATTTTACATTATGTTCAACTCCAGTTTCAGTGAAACATTAAATAGAATGTACGGATTTGTTGTAGCCTCCCTCATAGCCAAAAATATGATAACTTAAAAGATAAAAAGTAAATAAATGGCAGGGTTAAAGATGCCATAAACTACACAATATTCGTATATTCTACGCATTTCACACAGTCTTGAAATCATTTTTTCATCGAAAATGAAACAGAATTTAAAATAAATTTGACACCTGAGGACTCCTCAGTGAGGAGTAGTACAATAATAAGGATTGTATTTTCAGAATTCATGAATAAAATATTTTATGCAGTGACAAGGTTGCATCCCGTGATATCATGTAAGTTTTTGCTGATTCAAAAATGGTTTGAATTGGATGTTAGGAATTTTTACGGGAAAATTATACAATTCTGTGAACTTATTACATACATTAGGCTGACAAAAATGCAAGTATAGCTCCTCGGTTGTACCCACTCTCCAGTCTATTCATAAATATTGAGCTACAGATACTTTGAAAAATAGTGTGAGCATTATACTGTATTATGAGTTGGTAGTACAACTTGGAAAGTGGAAAGCCACTTTTCTTGACTGGATCCTTCCATGAAAATGCAATGATGCAGACCAGGTTGCACAAATTGCATTCTGGAATTATTCGATTTACTTCCTATGTAGTGTATGCTACACTCATTCTAAGAAAAATTATTCCGGGGGGATTGAAAAGCTAGCGAGAAAAGTAACTGGAGTAAATTTTTCCTGGTAAGACATTTTAGAAGTCTATTATTAACGAAATCGAAAGTGTAACTTGTTGTGCAAAAGGGATTAAATGTCAATGCCAGTTTGCCACTTCAAATACTCGCACATGAATGTTAAAAGTACGTCGATATGAGTAAAGAGCAAAATTTGTATCTTTCATAAGACTGGTTTGTGCATCATAGTTTGTTGCTATTACAATTAGCCTACTGTTGTCGAGTCTACGATTGATAATATTCTTGAAAATATGAAGTTAGTGCCGAATACAAATAGAATAGTTCCCATTATTCAGTTTGCAGTGTCTGCAAAAATGAATTTACTTTTTAGACACAAACCATGGAATGCTTGCATACCTGCATGCGTCGGTGTCGGTATATTTTAAAATTTATAAAAGGCTTAAAAATTTGGTACCCTGATCTACAGTGGTGTAATATATCAGTTAAGATGATACATGAATGGAAGTCTGAATGTCTAGTTTACTATCAGGGATGGTAACACGGACCAGTCCGTTGTGACAGAAGCCTCTTTGCTTTACAAAAGCATCCATTAAGCACACACCCTCTCAGATTTCTAATAAGCTTATGTTGTTGAGGAAGGACACATGACATTACATTTTTTCGAGGGTGAAAGTTATTTCGCATATGTCAAATTTTCTCTTCTTGGAAGTACATCATGAGGTAAGAAGAGTATAAGAATCAAGTAGAACTTTCCTCAAGTTTGAATACCTATGTACGAGTTATGCTGTATACAATGCTTCGCAGTAACCATAACAATATTTATTTCAGATGCATACAAATAATGGACTATGCTCACTCAGCAAACCTTCTCCAGTCTTTCATACTTTATTTACAACAGTGAATATGAAGAGTACCGTAAATTTTATCTGGTGACCAGCACTCAGAAGTAGAAACTTCTTTTTCATGTTTCTCACTACCTTATCAACTTTATCGAAAAGCTTATTTGAAATCTATTCCTACTTCGTAAAAGATATAGTTACTTAAAAGCTGGTAAAAGGAGAAACTTGTAAGTCTGAAGAATTTCATCATCTCCTTCCTCAACTTTTGCAAATGAGCTAACAAAATACGACGTAGGAGTTTCCCTGATTTTCAGCCTCTTTTCTCCAGTCCATTCACATAAATAAAGAAAATATTCAATCAGAGCATCGGACATGCCTCCTCTTCGGTGGCGTCGTCTGGTGTAGTAGTTCAGATCTTGCAAATCAATGTGCCAGTTTTCACAGTGATAGCACTGTAACACCATATATTCACCACTAGCGGTAACGATGATGATAACCTCGATATTTTTTAAAATGGGGGAAAATACGAAAAAGGAAAAGGGAAATAAATTCTAAGGATGTTCTACTCTCCTTCTTCCTCATCTTATTACTGTTATTGTTACAGGATTGCAAATTGCAAGTAGGCATATGGTGTGCACGATTTCCTTTTTTATTCTTGTACTTGCATGTCGAGCAGTTTTTTCTTCCTTGCGTTACTTTCTGGTGTGATGACAGGAGACTTTGTTGGGGGAAGAAAATGTTTTTTGGCCACAACATGTTTCCCACTCATCGTAATTTTTTCTTGTCCTCAACAAAACGTGGAGATTATTATTGATGTAAAAAGGCAGCGTTGCTGCAGAGAATCCTTTTACTTCGGTCTATAAATATCAACTGTGAATTGTGGTGTAAATGGGTACATATGAAAATTTCCATATAGTCATATCCTACGCAAAAAAAAACTACTCCATTGGAGTGGGGTGTACTGTTGGAGTAAATAGAAATTTGGATTTAGAGAGGAATATGGTACATTTTAAAGCAGAGTTTACTATATGGCGAGTTCACTAAAAGTGGTACTTTCTCCGATTAGGCATCGTATATCAGTTTCCCTGATCAAAAAATGAGAGTGTAAATAAGGTAGCTTATGTTGAAAATATAATGATCGTAGTATTGCACACTTGTTTTCGCCAATAATAAGCCGGTTTACAATGCATTAAACAGTATCGGCTTCCAAGAACTCTTTGATGGGCAAAAGTATCCAAAATTTATTCATCAGAATCATCAGAATGTCGCCATAAAGTATTTGTTTTTTGTTCATTCGAATTTGTGGGAATATTAGGAATGAGTGTCATCATCATTATTTGGTTGCGAACAGTAAAGTTAGAGACTCATTTGGGTTCAATAATGATTTAGTGGGTTATATAAATAGTAGTAACGATAAGTAATGCTTTTCATCTTTCCTCATATTATGTAATTGTATGCTCACTTTGTCCTCAATTCAGTGTAGTTTTTTGTGGTGTCCCTGAGGGTATACATAAACAATGATAACTGGTTATGAGTTTCATATTTTTAGGGCAATAATCTCATATTTCGCCCTCATTCTGGTACAGTGTCTGATTTCTGGTGAAAGTCAAAAGGATCAGATATCAAAATATTTTGCTTCTTTCCTAATAATTCCTCCATATATAAACCATGCTCTTCTGAGAAAACTTGATTTTTTAGAATGGTATAATGTGGAGTGAACTGGTTTCTATTCCAGCTCTATTTAAGCAAAATACAAATAGGGAAGATCAGAGTTAAACAAGCTTCATTTCAATTTGCTGAAGAAAGTGTGACGCTGAGGATAACGATAATGACGTCGATAAGATTAAAGAGAAATATTACACACTAGCGTCATCAACACTTTTCTCCACTTTCTTTTCCAGCTCTCCGGTGAAAGTAGACTTGTGAGTAGGTATGTAAATGCGACATAAACGAGTGTATGAGACGCTTGGGAAATATTCGTCTACATGCCTTTGGGGAAGAATGAGGCCCGCTCTAGAGTCGGTGTTCGCTTACGACGGAGAAAAGGTGAAAAGAAAATCCGAGTAAAATCTTCCTTTCATTTTCCTGCCTCCACCTTTTTTTTAGCGTGAATCAGGCAGGCATCGTCTGTATAATCTGTTGCTTTTACCCCCACTTTCTTTGTAAACACTGTAACAAACTGCAACTACCACCGGAGCCATCTCTTTTCGCTTGTCTTCGTTTGTCATCAAGTCATGTTGGCAGGCATGCATGCATGCTGCCCCTTTAGTTTAGAGCATTTTCAACCATTTAGTTCCAGTATTGGAGCAAACGAATTCATCCCAAAGGTGAAGTATTTGAGGAAAGTAAGGAGCAAAACGTTTCCTGGGTTCGCACACAGAAAAGGGGGAAACTGACGTTGCACATGCGACCACCAATCTCATAGCATGTTTTATTTATTTAAACCTGTGTAATAGCAAAATGGATACTTGAACTGAATTGCATTTAATTAATTGACAGAAATGATAGCTCAATGTTCTTGTATCCTAAACAGTCGATTAGTTTACATAATTTGAAAACGGGCTGTACTCACCAGAATTTATTCCAACATGAAATAAATTATTTGCCTTGCATACCCATTTATACACACTCATTTTCGTTATTTGTTTATTTTGAGTATGTGTATATGAAACAAACTATTTAGGCACGCGAGCAAACTTTAACGACTGAGTAATCGAAGCACTAAGAGTACTACCCACATCCATAATAATAACACGTTCTTTTTCGTTTTTTAGAGTTACAGTTTAATCTAAATCTTATTTATTTGCCCACCCACGTAAAATCTAATTTGAACATCCATCCTTCTGCTTAAACACATATTCCCTTTAAAGCATTTACCAGCAAAATACAAATAATAATAATATATCTCTGAATCAATCTCGCAACATGATGCTGGGTATGCTGCACTTTAACCTTTGAGTCTCGCTTTATAAAAAGGAATCACTTTGCAGTAGCAACAGGGGAACATGCACACTTGTTTTTGTACATGTGAGATGTTGAGCGTAGGAGGAGAATACATCTTTGAATGCCTTTTTAATCTTAAATTCGTTATTTTGCGGTCAGAAAGAACCAACTTTTTCCATCAAGTTTGAGAATTGCTCAGATTCAGATGAATAATACCTCTTTCCTCGGAGGACGATGAATATTACAGGAACTGGTGGATTATTTCCTAAATTTATTACAGAGTAAGTTTCCCCCATAAAAATTATACACAAAAGGAAACTACGAAGTAGGAAAAAGTATGAATTTTCTAAGAGAATAATAAATGGCGAGGGTGGAGAAAAAGATGAAGAATGTGTAGCATGGCGAATTAATATATTTTCCAAGAGATAATTTGCAAGCAAATTTCAACGTTGCATTCTCACCTTACCACCACCATGAATTTACTAGAGCATCTAATGAAAGCAATTTTTAAAAGATCACCTTATTACGAACACACGAGTTGCGCATCCTTTATGTATTTATATCTATATTTATACTCTTCGTAATCATGATTGATGCACGTGGAAAGAAAAACAAATAAGTAATGACCTCCAGCCAAGAATTATCCAATTTCTAATCGTCAGTTTTTATTATTTGTTTATTTACAAAAATTAGTCAAATTACGTACATACAATAAACCAAGTGCTATAACATTACATATCATGCGAGTCACTTGGAATAGTAATTGGAGTACACTGCACACATTACTAGAATTAATGTTGGAGGAACAGATTTAATGACAACTTAACCTTAGACGAGGATGATGCAAAAACAAAAAATAAACTTCGCCAACAACGTGGGTAAAGTTGGGTTGTTTCATAACCATGGGCTTAGATTCATTCGATAAGGGGGGTTACGTAACTGAAACGTATACATGTATAATATTGTATGTTTCATAATATTATATCATGACCACCACTGTCCGTAAAAATGCAGTCCAATTTGGTAAAGAACCCATTAAATTGGAGAAGAGCTCGAACGGTCCACATTTGGAAGAGAGCACCACAAATGCAAACAGACCCGGTTACAGATAGACTAAATCGAAAAAATACATCAAGTTTATTTTTCCTTTGTCCTCTCAAAGTGGCTTATGACTATGACTTTGTCATAAAACAGGGGGAAGAGTTGTATTTCAAGTACCAAGCTAAGTGTGGCTTAGTTGCTTTATGCAGGAAAATTAGTCTTTATAGGGCTTTCACTCAGGTTTCACATCACCCCAAAATGGGTTTGAAAGTTTACATAAGTTTTCCACATTGTGCAAATGGATAAGGAAAAAATTATGGAAGCCAACAGCATATCACGTTGCACTGTTCGTGAATTCGGGTAACTAAATGCTCCTTATTTATGAATAAAGATTTATGCATAATATTTTCATGCAAATTTTTATGACATCATGTTGCATCAAATCCTCAAAATTCAGAAAATCACTCTGACCCGAAATATTATATAAATAAAGTTAGAAAGTTGCCGTAAATTTTAGGCACCATCATTTTCATCATTTTTTATAATCTGAGTAACTCATAAGTATACTCTGCTGTTAAATCATGCGTTAATGTTCCTATAATACTTTGCATTAGGAGCTTCCGCTTTTTCTATGTTCGTCTTCGGATTGTTAAATTCGTCATGTCCAGCTAGGCACTGTCGAGTTGCTTACTCTTATTGCAAAATAAGCAGTGCATGAAGAGGACAGTTGTCGTTAATACAAACATCAACTTTGAAACGTTTCATTGCCCTTTCAATAGACTCTTTCGGAGACTTCTGATGTCATAGGGGACATTTTCAATGTTTTTTTTTGTAAAAAAACCTGCAGTATACAGTAGAAACGCCTATAATGTGTTGAATAGAAGAGTATGTGAATATAAATGTAGATTCTCTGGCTTGGAAACACTTAACTGATTCATAGACGTATTGTTTATGAAATATCTTGCTCCCTGTGCATAAAGTTTGCATCAATTTATCAATTTCAGACCAAAAAATTGGGTAGTGCACATATCTGCAATTCTATAATCTTATTGATATGCCACCGCTATTTTAACGATGGAATAATTGCGCAAATCTGCTCATTCTAACGCTATCGCTTTTTTAGATAATTTCGTGTTTAAATTGTTGAATGCACTGCACTCATCAGCCACAAAGTTTGAGGACATAGCAATTGGAGCATAAAAATGTTGTTCCTTTTCCTGATTTCCTATAGCAAATATAGAAAGTATTCCGTCGGATGTCGTCACTTCCGGGCCGAAAGTTTCTGTAATAAACAGGAAAAAATCTTATTCTCTGCAAAGCTTGTGTATATCTTAAATGTAGAGAATACAGTTAGCACAAAAAATGAAAATGAGGGCGAATTATAAGGTATTACATAACCTGACCTCTTTTTTGGGATGCTGTTTATAACATGATTTTTACGTGCTCATCAGTTTTAGGTAATTGAAGATTAGAAAGTCATTGAAGTGGCCTATGTCTCAATCATCATTATGTAACGCATGCGTCCATATAACATATTAGTTATTAACTGAATTCAGTTTCAAGAACTTGTTGCAATTCTTATACAGATATTAGCTTAAGTTCATTCCAAGAATTTTTACATGCAAAATACGAAAAATATACATATATCCATAATAATCCACTAAATCTTCATCTTAAAACGTAAAGCTCATGACCGTATATTGACGATGACAACAAAGTTTGTTTAACCATTCCCCTTTAAAACTCTTGTTCCATATATTTGACATCAGTATTTGTCAACTCTTCGCCTCCTGTGTACATTCTTCCTCAAAGATCTTCAAAAAGGATGCTATTTTCCTCACAGTGATTTTATTAGCTCAAACATGACATCCCTTTATGGACTTTTTTCTCCCTTTCTTCACCGCACACACTGACTTTCTCATTTTTTTCTGCTTTCTCCCTGGTTGTCTCATCGTATTAATGCAGAGAGCATGTATAAAAGTAACATGATGATGAGAAAGTGGAAGAAGATGTAATGTGACTTTTCAAACCTACTAAATACACAGGACAACGTCGCCGGCGACGACGACAACAACTCCACAAGAGTGAAAAGAGCAACGAAACCAAAGATGAGGAAAGTAAGTAGCATGAAAACAGAGTTTGAACGCTCTGATAACAACAAGTCATACAAAATGTGAATCGACGACAACGACGACTAAAGATCGGTAGCAAAAAGGAAGAGGATAAAAAGTTAAGTAAATAGCTATATAGTTGATAGTTTGAAAGAAAATGAAGAAAATTGTATCTGGTGGTCACATATTTATCGTCTTGTTTTTTACGTCACGTCCTTATACATTCCTTTGCCACCATCAAACAGTGAGTATGCAAGGAAGAGAAAGAGACACAGAGAAAGCGATAGAAATAACCAAAGAGTCACCAAAAAGAAGAGCAGACGAACAAGATCAGTAGTCTTCTTTCTCTTTCCATCTTTTTATCCCATTTCCCCCTTCTTCTTGTCTTTGTAACAAACAATAAAAGCATTATGGAGTGGTAGTTGGTGGAGGGAGATATTATAGAGATGTGGCTTTAGTAGCAATTTCCTGACTGGTAAGTAAAGTACATACCTTTTTTCAACCTTCATGAAACCCATTTGAGTAAATGGTTGGCCATCTGGAAATCTCATTGCACACATAAACCTAGTCACCAGTGTAGTCTGTGGATGCGCTCGAGAGAGAAAGGGAAGAAATCTTATTGCGGATGGTGGGTTTTTATTTCTCTTCCTTGTTCTTCGAAACCATGTTGATGTTTTTACTCTGGTTTTTTTTACTTTGCCAGATAAAAAATGACTTGGGTTAAACTGGTCTTTTGGAATTTGTATGATTTCATGGCATGAATATATTATATGAAGAGATGAGCAATGGACGTCATTAGCAGTGGCAGTTAGCAAACATGAGGAATGACCAGAGGAGCATCATTGCTGGCTTGCCGTACAAACATGAAAAAGTGAAAGACAAAGAGCAATGATGGGAGAAACATGTCATATCATCAATGTTTAGCTAGTTTTACTCAGTTTGAGGAAATTAAGGTTCTTGGAAAGTGGATAGAGGAAAGCTGGAGGAAATATGTTGAATTTTCATACGACTACGTAAAACTAGTATACAGTATAAGATACTGGAGAAAGCATGTTCTAGATCTAGTGGAAATTAGAGAAAGTTGTTTTGGAATGATAATATGTTTAGGTTTTTTCTGTCGATACTGTACTATCTATATTTTAATGTTGCTTTCTAAATACCAGACCATTTGTAACTCACATCATGTAGTGAAAGCAATGAGACATTTAGTGTCATATTTAGAATTTAAAAGGTAGCAATTGTCATGTGGGAATACTAATACCTTTTCTCTGTAAATTCGGGGTAAATGAAAAAAATCTCAAATAAATGTTATTTTAAAAAGTTTGTCCTTATGAGATGTTACATGGACCCAAGGTAAAAAAAAATCTCCAACCCTCAACCCCGTATTACATACAAATCTTGTAAATGCTTTAAACCTAACCTCATGTTAATTTTGTCAATGTTAGATGCTTAATCACGCTTAAAATTTTTTTGATGCTCATATTAAATGCTAAATGATCTTAAAAATAATTAAACTGTCCATAGTTAAACGGGACCAATTTAAAACAACAACAGTTTAAAACAGCATGGAACACTATATGCAGGAAAACATACACCCTCCTTTACATTGGGCAAAGTTCTATCTGTGTTCCATACAATATACGATACAAATAGAAAGACATTGCGGTGCGCGGTGGGTTTCCAAATGATGTGGTTGTCTTATGACAGAATTACATTAAAATATGTCATACTTTATACTGTGATTTATTTGTTTGTTGAATAGATATCAATATATGTATTATGACGACAACCATATGCCATGTCTAATCTGCTAATGGATTTATGGTGGGTAGTGGTAACATTTTCTATAGTGATAGTTAATGCAAAAAATAAGCTAATGTAATTAATTAACTTTTACTGCAAGAATGTGTTTCTATCTGCCGAGTGCCGATATCAGCAAGATTTGAACTGAAATCTGCTTTTGAAGTGTAGCTATAACAATTGGATTTTATTTTATTCCAGCAGTTACTCAAATGTCCAGAGATGCAACCCAAAAAAGCACTAACGGCAAGTTTAAATTAAAAAACAACTTGCTTGACTAACAAGTGATATGCAATGCGATAGCCTACACTATAATTACATTTGTCAAATACAAATTCCTCTTGTATGAAGACTTTGTGAGGAGATCAGCCACTGTTTTATCTTATTTTATATGCAGCCCACGCAAATATCGCATGCTGTACTCTAGGAATACTTTTGCTAAAACTATTCAACTATCTCATTATGTAAACGGTGATCTGGCAATTAACCGAATTGGAACTAGAACAATTAGCTTATGAAAGATTGAGAACACTTTGAAAAGAGAAGTGACAGTGATACTAATGAATGGTAATATATGATGAACATGCACTTCTTTGGATTGCAGATTGTAACATAACCGAAAGTAGCAAAATTTTGACAATGAAAATAATGTGTTAGAAATTGTATTTGATTAGATCTTTCAGACTTTTGACTCACAATCGTAATTGAATATTATTTCAAAATATATCATGTTTCATCAATTAAAGCTGCATTGATATAACATCTTAATTATAACAAAGTTGCTTGTTGCATTACATGACTTGAAATCGGTAACACACGTTCACATATAAATCAGTTTTGGGTTTGAGAACCTGCAGTTGATTTTGAAATCATTATTTTGCTGGGTCCGTAGGGTCAATACCAAACTGTCTCATTTGATTTGAGACGTCAAACAGATAGTCGTAGCATTCCGCCCTAAATGTACAAAATTTTCTTTAGTTGCCATGTACGATATTGTTAGGTATTCAGTCGTTTGAAATATAAATTGGCTGTAATATTTATATAATGATTAGAATTTAAATACATTGTTTTTGTCTGCTGCCACGTTTTCCCCCAAACATACACTCCATGGCGTCTGACAAGAACTGCACTTGTTTCAGGATACTTTTCTATTACATCCGCCATCTCATCCTTCAAATCTTCTTCAAATGGTGTGTTCTCAATAATTGGAACCACAAGTTCCTCATCATAACGGTAATTACATCCCTTTTTTGGATTGTAAATTCCCTGCAATGATTTAGATATTGCAAAAATTATTACTTGATTAATAAGCTGTTGTATGTAATGATTCAACTTGAATTGTTATTTGGTAAACCTTAATCATTTCCAGGTGCGTCACGCGAAACTCATTTCCTTTAGCCAACAATGTAGCAATAACGGCAGCTTTTGAATGACTATGAATAACCGCTCCGGCATCACGTGCTAATTTTTAAATAAACGGATAGAGATAGATAATTGAGGCAATAGTTGATAATTAAAAGAATTTGAGTTTTCACACAAGGGCTTAATTTTATACCTGTATATGCACACATGAAAAGAGGAGTGCATTGACTTTTTTTCAACTTTTTCTTTGGTACTTCAATATCGTTTCCCTCAATATCCTGAATGAACAAATCGTCAGGTAAAATTCGTTCTTTCTGGACTCCTGAAGGTGCTATATAGATCTCGTTTCTATGTCAGGGAGAACAAAATAAATTTAGAAAAAGAATAGAACCAGATATCTTTTGACCAGAGATACTAAAATTAAAGGACTGATAGCCTATACTTACCCGAGGCGAATACTCATTCCACCACCGGTTCCGGTCACCCAACCTAAGTCATAAAACTGATGACATAGTTGAGGTATCAACTTTCGAGGATGTTCCTTTTGATAAAAAAATTCCATCATACATACATTGTTTAAAGACAGTTAGTAAAACTTGATAAAACTGAACAATGTCAAATGTCGGATTGTCAATTTATTACCTCTGGAAGATCGTTGTAGCTCATTTTCCTCCGAAAACGAACATGAAACGAAACCTTAAGGGTGCTAGTCTTCTTACCCAGGTCACTGCTATCCACCGCTCTGTTCTGAGTGCTGATAACACGAAAAAGCAAACCAATTATTGAAGTTATAAAAATATATCACAATGTCAAACCACTAGCAAGATGCTGGACGGATTTATACGGTGATGATGTATTGGAATAATTAGTATTTTTGATTTGATATATATGAATTTAAAGTATGAGCACAAACAAGTAGTCCCTAATACAACTAGCAAAAAAGACGATAAGGTGTTACCACTAGTTGCTAGTTACAACTGACAGCTCTTACAAGGTGAAAAATTAGGCATAGTTATTGACTTAAAATATTACTTTGATTCAATGGAATATCCTCCTACTTTATATTGCAACCAGAAAATTAAAGAGAAGGTTTCACCATTTTATCTACAAGCAAATAAATGGTGTCTTACTTAATGTTAATGTCAGGATTTAGTATTGAACATTGCTATATTATTGGGTTGCTAGAATTAACATTGACATGACATATCTCCCACCATTGAAGGAAGATGCAAGACACAATCTTCTGTTATATACCAATACCCGCACATATTTACACATATGAATATCTTAATTAATGTCATGCAATTATTTTTAAAGTTAATACATACCAATGAACAATTTGCGGTGAAAAACTGTACCTCTTCCTTGGCTCTTTTTCTTGTACTTACTTGTGACTTGTTCTACACTTGGATCATCATGTGCTTTCGGCAACCTTCATCTCAGCAGCAGCTCAAGAGACAGCAAAGATAAAAGTTCCCACTCCAGCTACAGCTTCGGGTTACCCTGTCTGCTGTGTCTCCATATCATTCTGAGCTATCACGAATCAGGATGCGCAAGAAGGCAATAATGGGTTCTCCTCCGTTTGTCCATTGAGATCAAGATTCCGAAAGAATATTAAAACTGTTAATTAATTATCGACTCTTACCATCCCTGTTTACATAAATTAGCAGCAATGAAGATGGTTTCACTTTCAGACACTTAATTGATGAATAAATGAAAATTATGCGTATGACACGGCATAATGAACCACACAAATAAAAATATTTTAAAAACTTATGCACGTTTCTTTGATCCAATCATGTTGGTTTAATACTCAAATTCCCACACCGAAAGGCAGCACAATTCTGGAATGCAACTGAATGAGATCTACACAGTCACTTTACATTCCAGATAATATACATTTCAATTTTTGACAATAAATTATAAATGACGAATAAATACTAAGGTAAATAACATATTGCAAGTAAATTTCCCCAAACTAATATGATACATCAAATAACAGGTAAACTATAAAGCTAATACTTATATTTGTAGCTATTAGCATGCTCCTTTATACAATCATTTAATGCTAACTTGTGATCACAATACGAAAATACATGATAACTGAATCGTTAGGTAATAGGCAATTACAAAAAAATTATTGATATTTTATCAAACATTTGAAACCTATAATACAACTATTCAATCGTCTAAAATTATTATTAATAAAATCAACTAGCATTTGTGCACAATTGCTGTACGTGCTGACAAGAGACAAGCATAAAATGGTTAACTTCATTCATTTAGTAATAATATCAATACTGCATTCTAAAAGACATTTCTAATGGCTTGAAAAAATCAGAGTTGAAAAGAAAACTAATTTGAACATTTTAAAGTATATAATAAATCGAATGAAACATGTAAAACAACCTGCAAGGGAAATTGAGTCGCATATTTAGTTTGGCCTGCTACCATTCTTTTTGATACAATTAGTTTGTAATTTTTAGACTTATTAATTTATCATATAATGTAACGTGTAGTTATTTTAATTTTTTTTATAAAGTATTATCAAATACTGTGAAAGACATTTGCGTTGATTGTGACAACTGACAACCACATAGAGCGTTTGCACTATTTCAATAGAGGCAAATATTGAATATAATATAGCGTCTCGTATAGTATTTCCATAGTTTACATTGTATACTGTATTGAAGGAAACTCAACACACATAGTAACGGTTACTTCCTGTTTTTAAAGTTTACAATACCAAAAAATCCGCTACAAAATTTCGCTTTAATTAATAATACTAGAATTTGTGAAGTTGATTAAATAATTCTTAATGAATAGAGTAAATCTATAAAATGTAATTGTCTCCAGGAGCTATGAAAGTGAAAATTCAACACTATAATCTTAACGCTCACAACCAACTGGTCATTTTTCAGCAATGTTTAAAGCTTATTAACTAGATTACTGGTATTAACTGTTTTACAGATATAGTGGAAATAAAATATTTAGTACCCGGATCCTGGACAATGTAATCAAACACAAAACAAAACTATATTTTGTGGCTATTAGAAGCAGATTGTTGTAGTTTGATAATCAAATTGTTTGGCAAAACGATTCAACTCTGAAAACGTACGTGGTAAACAATGGAAATTGCAGTGTTTGTAGTACCAGAAATGAAATCGGGTAAGTTCCGTGATTTTTTTTCGAGTTGACGCGTCCCTGGATCTGATTTCGCAACAGTGGGTAAAGCATGCACAATGATAATACAAAAGATTTGAAAGATCACAATAGTCTACTACAACAGCTTTCACTAGTGGTGGATGGAGTGCGATGATTGAGTGTAACAGATTGGCCCGGATTTCCTTTGTATTCTGGCACGGGTTCTCTAGCCTTCGCTTGCTAGTTTTCAAATCATAACGTAGTCAAATCATTGTGCAAAAATACAATCATAACAATGCAACGTGGAGAAAGTGTATAAAATAATGTACGTGAAATACCTCTATCAGTGCATGTGCTATCTCCATAAACAATTTTTCTACATTATCAGCTTCTTTTGCCGAGGTTTCCATAAAGTACATATTATTTCTTTGGGCAAAATCTTCACCGACGTAGGTTGGAATTTCTCTATCTTCCCGATCAGTCTTATTACCTGAAAAATCAATAACTCAAGATTAAGACTTGCTGAAGTGTCAAAAATTATTAATGAAAAATTGGATTAGCACTAGACACATACCTACTAAAACTCGAAGAACTTTAACATTTGCGTACTCCTCAATTTCTCTTAACCAATCAGGTAAGCAATCAAAACTTGGTTGTGAACTAACATCGTAAACCAGAATTAAAGCATGGGCTGAGCGGTAGTAGCTTTGTGTGATTGATCTAAAACGCTCCTGTCCTGCAGTGTCCCATATCTGTAACTGTAAGAATTAAAACGAGTGATTTTTAGCAACGCATAGCATTAGAACAATAAGTCTAAAACAATTTCAAAACAATGAGCACTTACTTTAACTTTTTCTCCATTTATATCAACAGTCTTAATCATGAAGTCAACTCCAATTGTAGCACCTTGACCAGGTGGAAATAAACCCTGGAAACAGAAAGCATTAATATTTTATGTGTTAAATGCTTTCATAGATTTACAAGTGACTAGAAACTGGAAAATATATATAGCTCAAAAGAAATTAGGGAGCACTAGTGAAGTGCGATTAAGGCGAAAGAAAAAACAGGAAAAACACAGCAAAACCGATGCTGCGGAAAACTCGTAAATTTGTCCACATGTTATAATAAAACTTGTTTGTGTCAAAACAAAAGAAAAACAGCCACAATTGAAAAAAATTAGAATGTACAAGAAGACATTAAATCGTGTGTACCTGAGTAAATCTCCGGACCAGGCATGTTTTCCCCACACCTGCATTCCCTACCAATACAACTTTAAAGAGAAACCTGTAGTCTTCCATTCTGCGTCCACAATCTGGTAGCTGCCTTAGATCTATTTACTTATCAAACTTGGTGAGGAAAAACCCAGTTCATACAGTTGAGCCTCGCGATATTTCACCTCTAATTTGATATTACGACTCCCTCCGTCCTTTTTCGTCGATTTGTTTTCCCCTTTCTTTCCTTCCAACAACAGCACAATTTCGGATCGTTTACGCCTTTCCTATTTTATGTCTCTCTCCGACTGCTTTCCTTTGGTGCTGGAGCTTTTTTTAACACTTACTATTCAAATTGAGCTGGGAACGCTGAACTCTCAACAATGTCAGTAAAGAAGTGTTCCAAAATTTCGTTATGAAAAAGTTATTCCAACTTTGAAACCAGAGATCCGTAACATCTTCAAACTAGCCTGAAAAATGAGAGGCAAAAATATTTAAAATCCTTAAGTTCTGAAAGATCTCTAATGAAAAAATCAATATTCGGGGGCTTCACACTCGGACATGAGGCATAAAATAAATGAGCTTGCATAATTTATTCCTATCAGGTTTATTACCTGTAATTCTGTGAAGTTTCCTTCATTGCTCAGTATTCAATTATGTACTAAGGCTTTAACGACGCGAGGTTATACAAATATAAAGAAGGGTCGGTAAACTACACGCTACTTTCTATAGGGTTGATATGTGTCGAATCCAAGACTGATTATGATTACGTTTATATGCGTGCACAAATGGAGGTGTCCATTAACATATTGTAAGAGGAAGTGATGAAGATGAGGGAATCGTAGCTGTAGAACTACATGCTGTGACCTAGAGAATCAATATTACATCCAAAATAATCAGTAGTGACAAACTGTGTTGCATCAGATGATGTCATATAGGTTCATATTCTCGTACTATAGTTGTGTGGTTGGTGAGTCATCAACTTACGTAATTATTATGTTAGCTGATCATATCGTCTAGCAGAAACTTGCACGCGTAATATGCCAAAATCATTGACACTATTTAACAGAGAAACATTCGCGAAAATGACTCTTCCATCAGTAGCAGATCCGAATCATGTTTGCTTCTCAGACACGAGGCTTTCACTTATTCGCAAGATTCACAACAATAAATGGACACATAAAACACTAGAGTACTTGTATCCTTACAGATAAATATCCTTTCCTAAGTGCTTAGCAGAACAGGTAAATCAAGTTGTTCTTTTGTAGAAGTAAAAGCAGTCCTCTCGTAAGTGACACAAACTATCCATGATCCTCGTCTTGTCTTCTCTACAATAAACACAGAGAAAGAAAACAAATAATAAAAAATTCATTATCTCACACAACTCACAGATAGAAAAAAGAAAGGTCGTTCGGAAAAATGAAGCGCATTTTTTCACGATATGCCGGATATTTGGGTATGTCGGTGGAACGTGTCTCTTGCGTGTGCTTTATGGACAGAGGAAAGGGAGAAACAAACATTTCATTCCTTTTTTTACCTCTTTACCTCCTCCACTACAACTCCTTTGTGAATTATGCATGGGGACACATAGTCCCTGCTTTTACTACTGTCTTTACTTTCCCTTCGAAAATTTAAGTGGATACGGTAATGCCTACATAATATATGTAGAGAGCTCTGTGAAGGGCTCTGAGAAAAAATCTGACATGCGTTCAACTAAACTACTTTCTCCTCTACTTACAGTGAGAAAGCGCACACTAAACTTCGACCAAGTTTTTTATCGTTTACTTTCGTACCAAAAACATAATTTCACCAGATAAATTTTAAACTATAAAATCAACAGCACAAAACGAATGAGATTCTTTGAGGAGAATGTAAATACAATTTCTCCTTCTACCATCACCTGCAGCAAAGAAAGCAATAAAAACTGCATTACCACAGACAAACCTTTCTCCTATTGCATTACCAACAGGAGGAGATAAGATCATCGACGAAGATACTTACTTTTACTTATCCACTACGATCATACAACCAGAAAGGAGAGAGGAAAAACATAAAAATTGTAAAAAAAGTGTGATGATAATTCGGACTAAACTTGGTGAGAGATTTCACTATAGTTGCGGTGGTGATGCAGAGGTAGATTTCACTCTCTGCACTAACCATAGACCACTGCAGCATAATATTACATTCTGCTGTGTGCTAACAGACAAAAATATAATGCATAAAACTGTATCAATGCAATGTACAACGACAGACAGCTTGTTGTCCTTATCCTTTCTACTTTCACTTTCTTTTTCACTCTGGTGCTCCTCAGCCAACAGCACACTCCTACTTCTACTTCCTGGTCTTTTTGCAACTTTCATTTATGTAGGCAGTGCGCGAGCAAGCCGTGAAACGGGGGAAAACTATAGAGCTGCTTAAAAGACGATGGATAGACTCAAAACTTTCTCTTCCACTCATCCTTCCACTTTAACTTACACCTATCTCATTTACTTCCACGGCAAATTTTATTTCTCCTACCAGAGAGAAGCGAAAAAGCTGCTTCCTCAACTCTGCGTCCGCTGTCTAGAGTCTAACTCACCGGGAATTACACAGAAAGCGAATAGAATTACTAGGAAAAATTGTAGAGAAAGGGCTGAGCTGAATACAAAGAGGAAGAATATTTTTATGGAATGGTAGGTGATTCAAAGAGTTCAGCAGAACTGAATCTGTTTAGAGTGAGAGCGGCAGTGACTCGATTACCTACCAGAGATCTATTAATAACGTGCAAAAAATACATAGCTGTAGGGATTCCCTTATGTCAAATTTCATACGAATTGAGGTAAAACGATATTTGCCAGCTATCCGGAGAAACTTTTTTATTGCATTAGAAATGCGATAGCGTCGGTCGGTAGCATATTGCACACACCGAGATGGAGGGAACTCTACTTAAGTGACCCTGTCAGGAAAAAAATTAAATTAGAGGGAGTTAATCAAGAGAATCATACATGCTACATAATATTATTTTTTACTGATTACATTTGGGTACCAAGTTATAAGCGTGTTTTAGTTGGAAACCTTAACAGGCAAAAAATGGAGGTAAAAGAGCAGGAAGTTTATTATTCTATGCTGAAAGTATAAAATGTTCCAGGGAAATGCCAACACGTCACAAGTCCTAGTTTAGTTCTGTGGAATGCTTGGATGTAGAAGAATATAGATCGAGCATTGAGTTTTTATATAAGTAATAAAATAGGCGTGGAAAAAAATTCACTAAATTTTCATCTTTCTCTTGCAATAATATAATATCGATCCAGTGTTTTTTTTTCATCCGGCAAGAATAAAGACATGGACATCGGACTACTGGATAGGATGAAGATGATGTTGGTACATGAGAGTTGACATGAAATGAAAGCTAACTAAACTATGTAAACCACTTGAATTCGGCTTTTTCCTACTGCTATCCCAAGCCATAAGCCACGTACTTTGTACGGCTCAGCCTTTTAGAGATGACTTTTTTCTGCTTGTCGACAACAACGACGCCTTGTCGCGTTCTCCTCCGCTCAATTTCCCTGTCTCACATCTTTCCTCAATAAAATTGCCAACATAACTCACGACAGTATAATAATAATGTATTTTAGTAATGTGCCAGAGAGTCCACACACATAACTAAAAATCATGTACATGTCTCATGCAGAGGGAAAGAGTTTAGAGAACTCACATACCCTACATTATCTTCCATTTCCAAGAAGAAAAAAACCATTAAAACACTTTCTTTCATCTTGTGCTCTTCTGGCACAAAAAATAGTCAGCCAACAGAAAGAAAAGCGAGGAGACAGTTTGGCGACTTTCGTGTCACGTCTTTCTTTCCATTCAGGAAAAGCATTTCAACACGGAAACGCAGATCGTAACGTACAAAAGTAAAACAATAATAAAAAGGGAACCAAACTGTGAGAACAGAACTGCATTAATCCAGACTTCCCGAAATTTATATCAGTCCTCTAGACAAACAGTAAAATATTATAGTCTCCCTGCACAGCTTACTAACGATCTCATCTATGCTCAAGTTTTAACACTATTCCACGAGATTGGACATTCTTAAACTGTGAAAATACAATAGTCTATTATTAAAACCAGGAACTAATCACGTTTTCCTTTGTTCAACAACCCAACCTAAAAAAATACTCAAAGAAGCATTGTATCTTTTGACAGGCTGCAAAGAAATTTATTAAACCATCCACTTTAAATACAATTATCTTTACCTTTATTAATGCATCCAGATGGATCACTTGGGATTCCGTTAAACCTCAAATTCTCTTCACTCCCACCATAAAGACCCAAACAATCTCTTCAAAAATACCCAACCAAAACCCACTTGAACTTGTAATTGTACACTGTTCCCTGTCATCTGCGACTCTCTTCTTGTCTACCAACTTTTCCAGGTGTTCCCTCGTCTCCTCTGAACTCTGACACAGCTGACTTGCATTTGCACTTTGTACACACAGAATCAACAATGATGCAGTATTGTTGTCCCAAGAGGAACTCAAGCCATACGACGAAAACGACGTGTGAGAGAAGACAAGGACGACACGGACACACACAACAAGGCGATCATGATGATGATGATGATGATGACTCCGATCCTGTGATGATGACTGCTGGGATGCTGGTTTTTGGTGGATTGGATGATTCACTTCACATCATCACAATCAGAAAGCACAGCAGATACACAAAACTTTTAAACCAAAATAGGTATTACGGATTGGATTTTGTTCAGCTCTCCACTTCTCTGTCGAGATCTCTGAAGGGAAGGAACGCGTGTAACATGAGTAGTTATGCAATCTCCAATTGGCCACTCTTTGCATGCCAGAAGCGAAAAGAGAGAGACGCGAGAATAGACGAGTATTAGTGCTGATTATTCAGTAGTGAATAGAATGCAGGCATGTCAAACAATCTGAATCACACAAAACCACAGCCCCTCGAATCATGATGATGATTATGAAAAGTTTTTAACAGACGGGTGCAATTCACTATGTATACCTAGCAATTGTAAAATCCTTATAAATAATGTGATGCGTTACATAGCGTTTTTTTTCATGATGATCAAGTAAAGGGAAAAAACCATTAAAATCTTGCTCACATCGCATTCAAGTCTTTTTTAGCTCACTCAATCGAGGCGAAAGGAGATAAAAAGTCTGTCAGATCAACAGGCAGTTTGTAGAAGAGTAGGAACGAAATGTTGCTACCTTATTCGCAATCCTTTTTTTTTCATACAAAGTGTTCATATGAGCAGCGTCAGCGTCAGCAACAATGGCGTGTGTGGTAGAGGAGTGGAGGAAGAATGTAACAATAGGCAACAATGATGATGACTTATGATATAATATAAAGTAGAATAGATGATGATGGTAACATTAGTCTAGTACTGAAAGTTAGCATATGAAAACATTTGTGAAGGAACTATCTCATGTTGCGTATCTATTTAAATGATAACAGTATATTGTAATAATACATTTTTCCCTTGTTAATATGGGAGAACAGTAAAAGCTCACTTCGAATAGCCGTACTTTTTCTTTAATCTTTTTACTACGCAGAAATTGAATGCGTACTGGGAGTATCAAGTAGGAAGACAAGAAAGGACGAAAAAAAAGCGTGCGACTAGTAGATTTTTCTGTCAAAAGAGATATATTTTATTAGAGTTTAACGAACGTGTACTATGGGCGATTTTTTTTGTTAAAGCATTGTTTTAACAGCTTGACAAAAATGCTAGTAGTGTGTTTTTCATGTTTCTTTCCTTTTGGATTTAACTATAGTCATTATTGTCGCGTTGAGAGCATTTTATGATTTCATTGAAGCATCTACTTTTTTTTCATACAAGAAAGCACGAGAACAAAAAGCTTTCATAGCTTTTGGTATTAATTTTGAGTAGAGGCAAACGGGACAAGGGACAGAAAAGCACCCAAGAAAGATTAGTTTGACAATTACGAACAGAGTTACAAATGTAATTATGTGTTTTTATCTGTATTTGAATTTTTCCGACATTTTCTCAAAATTGTAAGTAGATAACGCTATCTGCTCAAGCCGAGGCAAGCGGTGCTGCTTTATTGAGGTTTTTTAAATGTTGAATATTTTATGCTTACTTGCAATTGGACTATGTATTATTGCAATCCACACAGCAGTGAGATGCATTCAACCCGTATCATTGCTATTTTATCACTCACTTCTAATCTCTATATATCCTATAGGTCGGGATAAGCCTTTTTTCGAAGGTTTATACTATACCATGATACTATTTCTGGTAAGCACTCACTCACAATCAGTAAAAGGATATAGAATAGTTTTTTGCCTGTCTCAATAATAGTATGCAAATGCAAAAGCATGTAGAAAAGATAAAACGGAAACAATAACAGGAACAAAGTGATAAAGTAGGTGCCTGCACTATATAACAAAAGCTTTCCAAATGGTACGTCACTATTATTATAACCCATGCGCGCAAATATCATGAACAGATTCCCAATAATAATCGCAAATCACAAAGAAATAGCTTAGGTAATAGGTATGGCTTCTATTGATTGCTAGCTGATAACATTTGATGAAATGACGCTGCAAAATAATGTCACGCAAAAGCACTTGACTACTTGATAGCTAGTATTATTTTGTCCTCTTTTCGGAAAATGCATACGAACACTAACCACATATATACAAGGTACTTAGGTACTGACATGCTTAATGTGCTTCTGTATAATAAGAGCTTCATATAATACATACCTAAATATATTCATGTTTTAATAATTGTCCGATGAGTTGGAGGGCAATAACGTGACGATGAGTCATGGCACATAAAATATTTAATTCATTCAATGTGCATAATATACTGGTTATGTGATATTAACATTTCTCTGGTTTATGGTTGAAAGTTCAAAATTGCTGACATTAATATTAAAACAGCTAAACATGTCACTGTTGCTATTAAAAACCATTTAAAGTTTCTTCTTATATGTTAAAAGCTTCTGCTGGTTTTCACCCGACTGAGACATGAATGATATTTGCCGATTTCTAATTTAAAAATACTGCTACCGATGTAAGTATTTGTGTCTACATATACACCTTCCTTAATAATATACATTTTAAAAATCTTATCATCTATATAGTTATATCTAACCAAATAGTAGGCCAACACAGATCTTAAATTTTCCAACACAATAGCCTACGGACTTTTAATTTTTTCGAATCTTCTAAATTTTTCAATATCAACTGTGATAAAACTTGCATGGTACATATGTATGCTACGGTTTATCTCACCACCTAAATGAAGCAAAGTTATAAATTGTGTTTCAATCTCCTCATAAATGTCGGTTTAAATTGAAACAACTTCCTCTACAGCTCCGTTCATCAACTGCCAACCCGGCTAATCTGCGTGAAATTAGGATTTATGATTTATTATCGTTTCTATTTATCGCAATCGTAAAATACAGAAATGGCTATCATTTTTTTCTTTATTACTGCATCTTAGTGAGCAATGTTGCCATTAATCGAGTTTTATTTCAGCTTTTACGTTTCACAGTTTCACACTTGGTTTGATTATTTTTTACTCTTTGTATAATTATTTTTCGGAATGCACTATCTACTCAAAGCACACGTAAGAAGCAACTTGAAAACAGAACCCCTCAAATCTATTATGACGCTCGACCGTTTTATCAACCATGCGCTCACAAATCGACCTGTGTAATACCCTTGCCAAGAAGACCTCCTTGGGAAATTGGTGTTATTTCTATGATTTCTTACAAGAAGTTTTTCTATTCAAATTACTTAAGTGTCAATCTGTTCATTTCTGCGATATGTGAGACCTTGTTTCTTAAAAAACTCCTCTTTAACTGCTCCAACTGGCGATGTCAAAATTGTAGCTGCATGCTATGCTACAATCATTTTATGCAATAATTAATTTCCATAGTTCGTTACATGTTAAAGTAAATGCATAATATGACTAGAGATCAAACTTGAACTATCTTGTCGGATTCATGCTTCCTTAATTGATATGGACATTGCATCTTGCATCCCTGTTCTTTCGTTTTGCGAATAAATGTCTGTAATGCCTTGCAATGGGAGAGACTTGTTTTGATGATAACTTACCTGAACTAGTGATGCGTAAGCATATATGTATATATTCATTGTTATTGATGCTATGTTACAGACAATCATACTTACCTAAAAGCTCCAAAAATTAACTTCAATTCCAACATGACCCCGTATTTAACAAATGTGGTTGTTACCCATTAGCTAACAATGATAATGATATGACTGCTGAGCAAAAAGCATATCTGTGTTTATTTGATCACTCATAAGACCTCCACAATATCAATACGACAAAACGAGATTGATTGTTTTGTTTACAATAAAACCTCTTAAGCAATTATCTCATAAGCTGAGCAATAAGCATTTATTGCAATCATGCATTTTTATTTGATTTTGTTGTGAACGCTCTCTTCTCTCTTCTTGCCTAAGCTTATGTAAATAATTTTAAAGAAATCATTTAATTCAAATTTAATACACGCATAGTGCTTATGCAATGACAAAATCTTCCGTATTCCTCAATCGCAGATTTTCGATTATTCTAGATTCAGTCCATCAATGATTCAGATCAGAGCATTTTGTTAAAAACGTTACTTATGCTGCAGCACAGCACATGACATCAGAAAATAGTAGCAATGGAACTGCAGTCACGTGCATTTTACTAAAACTTTATCTACCTCATATTGATTGAATATAAACTTACGATTAATCTGTGAAAAATATTAAATGTGATATAAAAAGGTAAAAACATATCACTTAAAAAACTAGATAGCATATTCTGCGCCACAACAAACTGAGGTCCCCATTTTAAACTTTGTTCCCAACTTGGACCAAATTTTTAGAATGGTATATGACATTATCATCACTACTATCTTATCAATATTTAAAGATTCAGGAGGACCACATCTTCAAAATTATGCACTTTTATGCTAATCTTCAATTTTACTGCAACACTCACCTTCACCGTCATATCATAATGCTAACATCAACATCTACTATCCGAGCTCCGTTGATAGTACAAAGTGCGTAAAACGTCTTTTTCATGCATTTTCTTTGAAATTGTGATCTGTCATATATACTTTCAATTAGCTTCTTAAATGTTTACAGCAGTAAATGTTCTTGATGTTGCATATTGTTGTAACTTACCATTTACCGATCAACAAGAGTATAAAATACCCCTAAAGAATACATATTATATCTAAATTTTCACGAAAAAGATGAGAATAATGCATCATAATGTATTTGATGTAAACGTTTTCATGTTATGTAGGTCTCATTTCGACATGACGATGAGACATGCATTATCAGTTTCGGCTGATAACACTGTAAATACAACGCGGAAGCAATTTTACACACAGCGATTTTATCATGATTTCTCACATGACTCTGATGATTGAGTTTTTGCTTTCTCGTCAAAATACAGATTTGAATTCATTCACAATTAACAGCTCATAAAATCGTTCATCATGCATAGAGAGAATTCACTATTATTGAGGAAACTTTTCCTGTACATGATACTGACATTCCCATTGTATTTCTCCTTCCTTTGTTCAGCAAAAACGTAGAAAAGCTGTTGCTGTGCCGTATCGCTGGAAACAAAACAATCATTTCAAATCTAGTTACACCTCGTTTATAACTGCGCACAATCAGTTTTAATTTCGGAGTCAGTCAAGGACTGGTTAGTTGAACGTGGGATTGTGTTCTAAATCATTTGTGTATGGCCACAATAATTCACGTAAAATTCTTCATTATCGATTTTCAAGAAATATTTTTCTAGCCTGAAATGTAGGTAGCGATATGAATTCTCGCTTATCTTTTTGTATGTACTTAGAAATTGCAGTTGCCATCCATCAAGTTACGCAACCTTCCGAGTAATTAAAGGACGTCTAGTGCATAACGCTTGGGAAAATTATCTACTGGAGTGCCTGCTTTCTCCATTATTGAAGTCCATGACTCTCGAAAACCTGGGGTTTTCAGTAATTCCATATAATTCCTTTTTTGTTTTATGCTTTACAATTAGAGATACTTGAATGAGTGAATCATACCTTTTGCTCCTAAATTGGTTGATAAGATATTATACACGACATGGTGATTAGTTCAGTTCAAGTGTTAATCAGTCACACATGCGTACAACAAATAATTAATTATTTAAGCATAATGGATTGATATGGAATTAATAGATATCACAAAGAAACTGTGTGGAACGAGACAGAAACGGAATGCAACGTATTATTTGCGATTAAAATTTACAACGAATTAAACACACATAATTGGCAACAACAATATGTAACCTCAAATGGTGTTCATATCACTATTTGGAATGTTTATTAAACAAAGAGGCATGTGACATTCACACATCATCACCACAGCTCTACTTTTACATGCATAAGTGCTACTACAAAAATGAAGATGATTGACTGATTAAGTGACTAATATGAGAAGGAAAAAACTACGTGATTATTTGTATGACTTACTTGAGCTAGTGAAACCAATCATTTTGCATGAAGCCATTTCATGAACAGGACGCTACTAAGGAATGCACGAATGAAACGCTAATTGTTGCAAATGGTTTTCAAAATAAAATGTTTGAATGAAATTTAATTGATTGTAAAAAGTAATGCGTAGTAAACAAAAAGACAATATATTATAGTTCAGGTCAAAGTAACATGGAAGAAAGTGGTACGGAATTGCATGAGCTTGAAGAAAATAAGCCTTCACCGTTAGACACAGTAGTAGATGCGGTTACGACTATTGGTACCCAAGTTAAGGTGAGAGAATGAAATTCAACGTTTTTTTCTTCTTGAAATAAATAATATGTTGTAAGCCTAATTTTATATTATTTTGTTCACAGGAGACAGTTTCCAGAGTTTTCGAGAAAAAGCTGGGAAAATCGTATTACGAAGATGATCAGGATTACAGATCTGAAAGTCTCCTTAGCATCAGTAGCCGATCTCATAGGCCCGCATATTATGGATCATTTCCATCTACATCGCATGCTAAAAGTAACGGATACGGAGCAACTGCGCCGTCATCGTCCCCGCCTGATAAAGGCTTCCCAAGTGGACATCCATTGAACGCGGAAAACTATTTGAAAGATTTTGCAGATTCGCTGCCAACAATCACTGTGGACAAGTTCTCCGGTTCCTACAAGACGGATAAGCATTCAAATTATGGATGTCCAGAACCCGAAGAAAAATATGGGTTTCTGACTGTTGATACCAAGTGGGTGCTAAGATTAAAATGAAATATAGATTGAAAAAAATTATTAATTTTACTAATTTCTAACTTTTAACAGTCTTAGAGGACAAAGCTGTACATGCTCATCTAGTGGATTCAACAGTGGTCTTCCGTCACCTACAAATGAGGGGAGTACTCCGTCAGAGGACTATGAAGTGGAAACGTTTACATGGAAAAGATATTTGAAGATAGCGATTGTCGTACTTTGTTTTTTAACTGCTGCTGTAAGCAAATTTCAAAAAATTCCATAAAAAAGCTTTAAAAAAGTACATTAATGATGATTCTCATCAACATGTATATTATTTTAGGTATCCATAACGCTCACGGAAGAAGATATATGGCATTTGGTTCAGATTAGTGCATCCAAGGATCAACCTTTCTGTGAGTACTCTACCTAACCAACTGCTATTAATTTCCATGTCATCCTTTAAATGATTGCTGATGCATTTCATAGCGTTACCGATGAAAACATTCATCCCGTTTTCACCATGGTTCCCACTTCTAACTGTTAGTGTGACTGGGGCCTTTGTTACTCCAGAGTTTGCAGGCACGACAGACGATAGACTACGAATATCGGTTAACATTGAGAATAGTAATGGCGGATCCGAGGTACAGTTACAAATTATATAAGCCAACTCCCTGAATTGTGAATTGCGAGCAATTGAATATACTTAGTATGCAGTTTTTGTATATCTTCATTTAATAGAGCATAAGTGAAATATGGGAAGTTCCAATTATTGCAACCACAAGTGCAGTTTCAGATCTAACCCTTAGCCATACATTTAGCTTGAAAAACTTGTCGGAATTGTAAGTATTCTTCCAATGATCCCCGTCATATTTAGGTGCATATGATACAAATTTGATTTTTATGGTGATGAATATTTAACTTAGGTTTTTAAAAAACGATGACGACCGTTTCTCTCTGCTCTTTGAAACCACGACGGAATTAAGCTTTCCCATGTTCATGTCACTGAAGCTTTTCCCAAATTTGATTGAGAATGGGGCACTCTTTGGAGGCCTGGTGATAATTGGACTCTATATCCTCATAATCTTTGAATTGATCAATCGAACTCTATCTGCCATGCTGGCTGCAACAGTGGCAATCGGAATATTGTCTGCATTTCGTGAAGTATTTACATATAAAAAACATGCGTTAAAATTGACTTTTATCACAATGCCCCAGTAATATTGTAAGTTTAATCATTAATCATTTAATCTTAATGCTCAGAGGCCTACGACAGAGGAGATGGTATCCTGGTTGGATATGGAGACACTCATCCTCCTTTTCTCAATGATGGTCATGGTTTCGATACTTTGTGAAACTGGATTTTTCAATTACTGCGCTTACATTATGTACAAAGTAAGTTCATTCGAGTGAATTCAAATAAATTGAGCGATATTATAATGCATAATAATGATAATTTGATGATGATTTAAAAACCTGCAGATTACAAACGGAGCAATCTGGCCAATGGTTACATCTCTTTGCTTGTTCACTGCCGTCGTGTCCGCATTTCTTGATAACGTTACGACGATCCTTCTAATGACTCCTGTGACAATCCGCATCTGTGAAGCAATGCATTTAAATCCTGTTCCTGTACTGATATCCATTGTAGTATTTTCCAATATTGGAGGGGCTGCTACCCCAGTTGGGGATCCACCTAATGTTATCATTGCTAACGATCCGGATGTGATAAAGGCTGGAATAGATTTTACATCTTTTGTAACTCACATGGTGGTGGGAATAATTCCAGTGATGATTGTATCGTACATTCAACTCCGAATCACTTTCCGATCGATGAGTTCCCTACAGTTTGAAGTTCCTTATGAGATAGCAGGTAATTCATTGATTGATTTTTTAAAATGCAATTCTCAAAGAGCAAAAGATGACGTGTATATTATAACTTGTACTTTTGCAGAATTAAAGCGAGAAATTGATGTATGGAGCCGTGCGGTTTCATCACTTTCCTCCTATTCGAAAGATGAAATTGACGTAAAAAGCATTTTACAGTCAAAAGTTCTCAATTTGAAGAGAGAGTACAAATCAAAGAGAAAGATGGGAGGGTAAAGAACAATGCTCTATTTTCAAACCAATGCATGTATGAATGAAAAGTAAGATGCTGTACTGAAAATGTAAAATATTTTAATAGGCAAACCGAGGAAGGATATCAGGCTGTTTTGGCAGAACTAGAAGAATCGGTATTCATGCCAAGAGTTTTGACAGTTTTTTTCTTCTTCGTGGATTTATGAGTTGTATTGTGAATTTTGTTATTTATAAAATTGTTACAGTGTCGGATAAAAGATTGGCCGCTATTGATCAAATGTGGAATAGTACTCTCCATAGTGATCGTTGTCTTTTTCATTCACTCCATTCCTCAGCTAAACCTCTCCATGGGATGGACAGCTTTATTAGGTGCAGTCTTATTGCTGACTTTGGCAGATCGTAGAGAACTCGAGGGAATTTTCGCAAGAGTGGAATGGTCAACTTTGATTTTCTTTTCCGCGCTGTTTATTGTGATGGAGGTACAGATCTTTCAAACGCACTGATGATGGTTTGAAACTATTGAAACTTTACTTTTAAAATGCTTCATAGTTCTCACAATTTCAAGTAATAAGCATTGATGAGGTGAGAAGCAAATGAATTAAAATACAATTTATATTTAGGGTGTATCAAGACTAGGACTGCTGGATTGGATAGGTAATCAAACGGAGACTGTGATTCTTCACGTTAACCCAGAATCTAGAACTATAGTTGCAATACTCATTATTTTATGGGTGTCCGGATTGGCTTCTGCTTTTATTGATAACATTCCATTCACAACAATGATGATAAAAATTGTAACAAGACTTGCGATGTCACTAAACTTGCCACTTCAACCCCTAGTTTGGGCTTTGGCATTTGGTACATGTCTTGGAGGTAAGCAACTGCAACTGTACTAATATGTTTTAGAATTTTGTTCGTGAAAGATTCAATTATAAAGTAATTTGGGGGATTTAGGGAATGGGACAATAATTGGAGCCTCAGCTAATGTCGTATGTGCTGGTGTTGCGGACCAACATGGCTATCGTTTCTCATTCATTGAGTGGTTTCGGTAAGCATATGTTAATACTGTAGTAAAAAGTTCCTGGAAAAATAATGTTAAAAAAAAATCCCCATTCGCTTTTTTTGTATTTCCAGAATCGGTTTTCCAATGATGATCGTATCCCTTACGGTGGCATCTGTTTACCTTGTTGTTTCATATTATATCGGGTTCTATTAGATGTGACAATGATACTGATTTTCAAGGAATATATTATAAGATGATCCAATTTAAAAACTTCGAAATAACTTAAAATTAAAATTCGCTATTTAAGATTGTGCATTATTTTAAATAAAAATATGAGTTAAAATAGTCTGATGTTACATATTTAAAACAGCGCAACTCACTTTATTTCTTTTCTTGGCATTATTGAATCCTTAACTTCGTACATTAGAACACAGGTTGTCAGACCAATACATCGTGACCCGATGTACTACTTAAAATGGTAATACGATACGTGTACAAAAGTCGAGAAAATTTATTCCTAAGCGAAAATTTCTTAAAATAGTGAAATAGACATTGACATCACACTATTAATTAGTATTGCTCCGAACGTGCCGTTTGCAGCATGTAGTTTATTGCAAGGCTAACCTTTCTATTGAAATACAGTTAAATTGAAATTACAACTACCTTTTCCTTATTTTCAACTTGTATCCTCCATGCTGCAGTAGGCAAGTCCATACATACTTTGGCAATCGAATTGAGTGCACATTTATTAAAATGCATACTTCTTCGAAAGAAAAAAGAGTGCAGTAGAAAATAAAATAGATAAACTACTAGCGGACATATACTATATAATTACTTTTAAATGAACAGAGCGAAATGCCAAAAAATACTTGAACGATAAAAGAAGAAGAAAAAAATGAGATGAAATGTCGCTCACACAATTGTCGTTGCCTTAACACAGAAACCTAACTAATTTCAAAGAGGAGCATGTGCATCAGTATCCTTGGAAGTCCAAGTTGATCCACAATGAGAGGGAGTTTTTTGCCCAGCAGTCTCCGCAGAAAGAGTCTAGTTTGATGTTGCAGGGTTTTGGGATTACGTGAGAGATTCAAGAGGTACTCCTTCTGCTCTGCAGACAAAGCTGCACATCTACGGATCATTGGCGGATCGAAATCTTCTGCAGTGTTGGCGAGATCCAAGAAAAGTCTCTCATCTTGTGCCACACTCTGCAGACAGTTGAGGATTCCGAGTGGATGTCTAAATTGCGACTTGAAAACAACTTTGGCACCATATCTCATCAGTGTCTTGATCACCGTCCGATCAAGCTCGGGATTCGAGGAAAGATATTCGCCAAGAACGGATTTCAGAGGCATTCCATCATCACTTATTACCACTTTATTTGGATCCGCTCCATGATCCAGGAGCAGGTTTAGAATCGTCAGTCTGTTTGGGATGATGTCGGAACACACTACGTGGAGAGGGCTTCCAATTATGGGGGAGCTTGCATTCACATCTGCACCTGAAATTTGACAAAAGACCACCTTCACGATTATTTTCAGCTCGAACAAACGTGTGGGCAGCAACATGCAACAAAGGACAGAAAAGAGGGAATTTTTTTCTTCTATATTACCAGCTTCCAGAAAGAGCTTAACCAAAGTGGGATCCCCCCTCAAAATTGCTAAATCAAGTGGAGTGGGTCGCTGATAGTCCGAGGAAAAGTTGACTCTTGCACCTTGCTTCAAAATGAGAGATACAATGTCCCGATTTCCAGATAAAACAGCATAATGCAGAACAGTCCGGTGATCATGTCGCTCATCACACATTGCGTTTACGTTTGCCCCATGCTTCAAAAGACAAAGGACGGACTCCATCGCTTGAGGAATACGGCATGCTCTCATTAATGGGGTCAAACCTTGACGATCCCGAGCGTCTGGATCGGCTCCATAGGTCAGCAGAAGGTTGAGGTATTCCACGTCCAAAGGAGAAATCAAATTTATTTCTGAACCGAAAAAGTAGCGTGCATTTGGGTTGGCGCCATGCTCTACATGTCAATTTTCCAGTAGTTATTCACCACATGAAAGTAGTTAAAATGAGAGGAAAAATATTGTTACATGATGGAAATGGAACTAGTAACTCCTACACATTCAGAACAAATGACGTTACCATTTTCTTTCTCTGTCAAACACATTGATTAGCATGCAAGATGGAAACGTGTCCGATATTAACTACTAACCAAGAAGTATTCTGGCGGCCATATAGTGCTGATTTTTTATGGCCAAATGCAGGGGTTCCTCCGATAGCGTGGTCGCGGGATACAATACACCGTCACTGATGTTGTCTCGGTAATCGGTTTTGGCACCGTTTTCCAACAACATCTGTAATATTGACAGATAAACTTAGATTTTTATATGTGGTTATGTGTTTCCATCGTGGTGTGGTCCTCGCAATGCCTAGCTTCCAATTATATGCCATGTATCAGACTTACATGCGATTCCAAACTAAACCATAAAAATAACAGCTATACAGACAACTTGCATGAGGTTACCTCACATTTTGAAACTTATTGCCTGCCTACATTTCCATTTGCACGAAGATGCTACATGATCATGTGCCATTTTCCCCGTCTGCTAAATGTCGTGGAGTACGCAGTTACATGTAAATATAACCTGACCTTCACTTCATCTACTAAAGCGTGATGTTACGCGACAAAGATCTCTTTTCTTTGTTTTCCCCGTCATCACATGACTTATAAATTATTCGAAACATATGCCTTACTTTATAGCCTAGCAACTCAAGTATCAAAATCTTACCAACAACCAAAAGAAAGCAGTACAAAACCTGTTCAAACTTTCAAGATAAGAGTATGATGCAAGACAGTTTGGAGTAAAAACGGAAAGGTTGTTGCGGGCATGGAAGCGCGTCAAAAATTGACAACGTTCCGGATTTTAAGATGGCGCATCGCTGTCTCTTAAAAAAACCTATTTTTTGTCTCCTGAACAAACAAATAAATGACTAGAGAAATCCTAATTTCATAAATAACTTTTATGCTCGTTTCCCTCATCAACTGCTAAATCAAAAGAACAGACATTTTTACTCATTTTCCCTGAAAAAAATGCAGCTTTATTATGATGAGATTACGTATTCACTAGTTCACTACATACCTTCATCATCTCTACGTAGCCATGTTCCGCAGCCAAATGGAGAGGTGAATAGCCGCAGTCATCAGTCGAATTTACGTCGCAGCCACGGACAAGTAAAAGACGAACTGCTTCAGTATACCGTTGCCACACTGCATAATGAATGGGTCGTAAACCCTGCATATACACAGAGATAAAAAAAGAAGTTATAAATTTAAACATCATAATATGTAATAAGACAAGGAAAACCCGCATTTATACACTTTGCATAAAAATATCTTGGAAGAAAAAACCCTCAGCATAAACTGCAATTCGAAAAAGTTTCAGCAAATTGCTCCCTGAACCGAACCAAAAAGTCTAACATTTCATTTTTTTTCTTGCTAAAAAACTGTCCATGCGTACGTGGTGAAATGAAAATTTGTAATGTTCTTCTATGCAAACAAATAAGAAAATTATATGCCAAATTCTACATTCCGGATTGATAAAAAACAGTCTGCCTGTCTACATGGCGAAAAAATATCATCGTCATATTTCCGTTAACTGACAATCGTGGAAATCGTCTATTTCAAATTTATATTAAACTGTTTATTTTTGCATAACTTATTCCAACCAGAAGAATCCATTTAATGGTCTGTACTTGTATTAAGATTGGGTGTAAACATCGTTTGCATGACACTCTGACACAAACAGAAGAAGGAGCGTGCTAAAGTGTTTAGTAAATACTGGTAAGTAGATTAGGAAAGGAAAAGCAACGTCGTTTTTCACTATTTACTACGCGTCTCTTCTTCTTGACGTGAAGAAGTGTTTATTTTCTGTCGCCATATTCGTGTAAGAAAACAGTTGCGCTGGCTTCGCTGTTCGGAAAATCTTAAGACGCATTAGATTGGAACATATCATCCATGTATTAATAAAGTTTCTACCGCAGCAACGCAAGAGCAGCGATGCACGTTTATTTATTGCAATTATTATTACATGCATGTGGATTCTAGATTTTATCATGTGACTTCATCGACGTAGATTGACCTATATCCGAGATTAGGCATCTTTTTTATTTATTTATTTTTATTATTATAATTCTCGAGATAATTCTCCTTCTTTCCTCACATCTGCTCTGCAAAGACGCAAACATTGTCATTCCCATTCCTTTGTGCGGTTTGACTTGAATGAACACTATTTTTGCTTGTTTATGCTTTTATTGATGTCTTTGTTTGGACAGAAGCGTCTTCTAATTTATGAGCTTAATATCATCTATTCACTTATTTTTAAACCGACAACAATAATAATGCACAGTTTTCTTGTGTGATTGCTTGCATTTGAATGGATTGAGTGCATCAACCCCTTTCATTGCAATTTAGTATGCTATGAATGCAACGCAAAAAGCCTGTAAACATGTGACGAGTTCAAGGCAATTTGAAATACGTTTTCGATTTAAAGATGTTTTTCACAAATAACTTTTTGAAGAATAAATTTCATGATTTTGTTTGTTTTCTCTTAAAAGTGCGTTACCAAATTGAACTTGCAAACTGCGCAAAGATTGGAAAAGCTAAACTATGACCGAAACGCATTTTTTATTACAAACAAATGAGCATGAACAAAGCAAAAATAAACTGATTCTTTAATGTTATAAAACTGGCTGACATGATCACGTGTACGATTTTTGCATATGCTTCTTTTCCTACTTTTGCGTAAATACCAACATTTAAAACTAGAAAATGATTTCACTGTTATAACGGAAGTATGAGTGTGTATTTTGTCCATATCTCGGAAGAGTTGTCGAGTTTGTTTGCTTGTATAGGAGTGAAACTTTAAAAGAAACTTGTGTGTAGCTTCAAACTGACGTTAGGGGATTCCCGTATTGCGCAGCATTTCATCTCTCACTTTCCTGTTCCGTTCAACGCACTCACACCTTTGACTTTGTTCATTGTAAAAGTCAGCTCACACGAGGATAATTTTAATGGAAAATGACGCAGTTCATGGAGCAAAAAAGTGCTCATCATGCTTCAAATGAATTGTGCTTGTATCTTAATGAACATAAACCTACGTAATTACATTTAATTTATAAAAGCTGGGGAAAGACTTACCTGAGTTACTGCGTCGTTGACCTGTAGAGAAAAAGTAATTAAATCCAGAGTTTAGAGCGGATTGTAAATTTCATTCCAGGTTTTCAGAAACTCAGAATCATGAATACGGAATAATTGCAAGCTTTAAAGTTTACCTTAGCCCCACAAGCAATAAGAATACGCAAGTCATCGGGATCTGCAAGGCGAATTATTGAGTCGGCAAGCTCCCTTTGAAGGGGCTTTGTTGTGCACTCACTTGGCATGATGGTAAATGTTTGAAAACAGTTTCAAAAGTCAAACTAGACCAATGTTTCTCAGGATTGTCTTATTACCACTGCACTTGGACAACTAATTAAAAAATTTTAACCATAACACTTTCTCGTAACAAGTTTACAGATTGGGCAACACAACACTGTTGACTGTCTTAATAGAAACTGATGCATGGAAAACTCTGATTTTCCTCCTTGACGATCTACTGATCACTGCGCTATATAGAATTATTATTCACAAGAATCCTTGTTAATTTTCTGCTGGTGTAGGTCATTTGCTTTATGAATCTTGACAGATGATACACAAATGTAACTTTTCTGTTAGTAAGCAAACCAAACACACAAAGTATACTCGGAGGAGTTTTGGCATTCCTCCAAAGAAAAGTTTTTTGAAGTTCAGAAAGAGATGATAATATTATTATGACGAATTTGCTAAAAAATTATAGTGCTAAAACTTTACAATCGAAATGGATTTAATCTGACAACCACTCATAAAACACCTCCAATACTTTTTCTACATCTCATGATATGAATTTTGATAAGGCTATGCAAAATGTCGACACATGAAGAGCTTCAATGATTCAAGCTTTTCTTTGTTCTTTCACGAATCACAATTTTATTCTCGAGGAAACCTCGTCTGCTGGAAAGCAGAATAATATATTTTCGTACAATTAACTGAACTACTAGTGCGATATGATAAGATACAAACTTTCAGTTCGGGGCGAACGTCAACACTGAAATGAAAAACCGACGTGACCAAGTCAACTCTTTTTATATTTCGAAAGTGTGGATTTGTAGCATGCGCACTTGCAAATTACGCTGTGTGAACTATGGACACATGTAAATATTATGATGATCGTATTTTTATTGTGAATACATATTACATACATTACCTAGAGAGATGCGAAATATGCATATAAGATGAACTTATACATTTTCTTGATACAAAAGAGTCAGTTTTCTTGGAAGTAATTCTCGGATTATATAACTGGGAGTAGTTGCACGTGAACATTTTTTACCACGTATGCCACACAACCAGTGACGAAGATGAAATCCTGGTGGTGCTGTTGCCATCCCATGTAAAATATATGTATTTGCTTACTTTCTGCTTTGTCTTTTCTTCCTTCTTTTGGCAATCATCTTGCATCTACTACTGACATGCTCGGTTATCATTATATCGGAATGATTCGTACTCGTAATTTTTACACTTTCAAGACTTTTTCTAAATGATTCGTCCTCCTGATCGAGTTTATGACAATAGAAATGTCAGCATATTTGTTGCAATAAATAATTTTAATACGAAAAAGTACGGGATACATGCAGTATTTTGAAATAATTGTCATAAATTTTTTTTTGAGTGGGGACATTTTGGCTTGAGCAAATTGTGAAATTCATTGGATTGCACTTTTGAAACGGCCGTTCTTCGCAGGATTGTTGACAGCGATGTCGGTTTGACAGTAGTGGCAGAGGAGAATGTTAGGAATTGACGTAGACGTAGAAGAAAGAGTTAATGTGAAAATTTTAATTATACGAGTCAAGTTCTCGAGCATATATATATATATATATATATATACTCAGAGATCTCCTACTACAAACATATAAATGCGTACATCATCAAATGACTGTTGTTTTTCTGATGAACTATTTTCATGAATATAAAACCGCAAGAGTTTAGTTCAACTAAACAACGGATTTTTGCATGACGTCCATGGCATCCTTTTTAGAAAAAAAACATCATCTTATCCAATTCAACCTATTGTATGACGAAGACAAGTTCGCATTGCGTTAAAGCGTATTAAAATCGGGAATAATGCCTAAAGGTTAACTACTGCTGCTGTTATGCTATCATTTCAATGTCTACGTTTTTCTGCTTTTCTGAAAATTGTACGTCGGAATTATTCCTTCGAAAATGTTTGGAAAATTTTCACCTTTCATCCAAATTGAAAAAGGAGAACAAAAAAAGGTGGCGGTGGTGAATACAAGGGTTACGTACAAAAATCCTTACTTCGCTAAAAAAGAATGCTTACTATGCAGCATAGCCAAAAAACACGTTAAGTTCATGTCAAAAAAGTTGTACACTGTGTAAAGCTATAAGACAAAGATATTCCAAGACAAGTGCAGCTGCTTGCTTTCACATTGTGTCAGTGTCTCTATTATTTTTGCAAAAGTACATGTGAAGTGGTGGCATGGAAGAAAACATGAGGTTAGAATGCTGAACGCTGAAAAACAAAGAAAGGGAACATATCGTTATATTTTGTTGCAGAAGTTGTCTAAAGCCCTGTCAGCAAAATCAGCATATCGATGTTGTGCTTTTATTTTGGCCTTTTGGAAATACATTATCACGATAACATACAAGGCTGGATATTTGAGTTGTCAGTTGACAAGCAAGACTGGATAATTGAGTGACCATGAGAAACTCTTGCTTGTACTTTGCCGTATCTGGTACAAATCTTTTTTTTTCGCCGATTTTCGTCTTTGTACACGTCTTGTTATAAAACGTATTTCGTGTTTATATCATTAGCTTATAATATTATGATGATGCTGATAACAGACGATTATAGATGTGCAGACTATAGTAACATCCAGTAAAAGGAATGCACGAGCTTTTCATATTATTATCCTTTTCTCTTTTTGGAAGTTGCAGTTGGTGTCTGTCTCCATCAGGAAGAGGCTTTTGCTACCACTTTCCATCCACTTTGCTCTTAGCTTTTTGTCGATTCGTATAATTTTCCATGCAAACGCTTTGTTCTCCTCGAGTAATCATGGCAAAACGAACTACACAACCTCTCCAACTATACATGTCCCATCTTTTACATCTATGCACTTTATATTACCACGAGAGAACTACTAATACTGCCTCTTCTGTCCTGCAATCGTGCCATATAGCACAATATTATGTTAAGCTACGATAGCATCGCAGCAAGTCGCAAAAATATTATGTACTATGTAGGCCTACACATGAGATAAAACAAGCTCTGAATAAAAGCAACTCATTTCCTTTCACTTACTTCTACCACGCAATTGAGAGGATTTCCGTCTTCACACTTCAGGTTTTACCGTTTCGCCTGTCTGTCTGACTTTGTAAGTGACTGGTCGATATAAAAGCGCAGTTTCTTTGTACTGTGTGCAACTCCACCATAAAAACCGATAGAGCTCTAGAAAACCTTTATTTTAACATATCTATACGACGAAACTACTTATAAAACTTGTGATCCTAATCTAATTAAAAAATGCTACACTACATTTCGCAACACCCATAAATCTAACTTCATCTTTCTTTACGCTTTGAGTACCCATGAGAATTGTATTATTGCATCCATTAATGAATTATACGATCTAGAATGCTTTTAAATGATGAAACGCTTTTAATGTCAAAAGCTAAAATTTCCAACATGATACGTTCAACAAAAAGGTCAGATCATACCAAATTTTTTACCTATTTTCCACCAACATCTCTAAAACATGATACCTAAAAACGTAGAATCAAACGGAGAAACGGATAGAAAAGCCTACTCCTTCCTTCTCTCATGTTTCACTTCTCTGTTCTTCTAACCCTTCTCATCTCTGAACTCAGCTCACTCACGTACCTCACAGCTCACTCGCGTAACTCACAGCTCGCACACGTACATCGCTACCACAATCATCATCATCAACAACAACACCATCAGGATCTTCATATGAACACGAACAAACGCAACAGTATTCTCCCAGTCTTCTCAAAACAATGACAACTAAAAGAGACTGAAGGAAGACGAATAAGAAGAAATAAGAGCCAACAACACCATCAAAACACCACTGACTGCCAGATGCCATCAGTTAAAGATGTACTACCTTATATGCTTCCTATAACTTAACTTCTTGGGTGGGTGATATACGAATCAGATGTGATCTTCGTTGTTATGCCATACTGGTTTGTTAAAAGAGACAGAAAATAAATGATAAAAAATGTATAACAGCTTAAAAAAATGTTGAGCATGAGAAATGTATAGGTATTCACACAGTTTATTATCTCTTGTTGGATGTGTCCTTCAAAAGTAAGTAGTCGGTGGGAGGACAAACTGCTGCTGTTCTGGAGGAATTGTCTGTAATCTTCCAATTTTCTTCGAGTCCGAGTGGATCAATTGGGAAATGACAAGAGCTTCACAATAGCAAAGGTGGAGGTGGAAGTATCATGTAATGTGGTGAAAGTACGGGAAAAAAAGAGGAGAACAACGACTAATAAGAGCTCAACTGGATTACTGCTACTACTACATTTTTTAAACTCATCTATTGGAAAACATCACCTCCAAATACCTCCACCGCTTTGCTGCCCACCGTATTTTTCATCTCATTGCTTTTTTATGACTTGTTTGTAGTAGAAGTTTTTTTAGTAGTGTGGTAGTTTGGAATTGAATATGCCTAAAATTTCGTTTATTCGGCGGACGGAACGGAACTGAATTTATGGAATCCGAGTGGAGAATCTAGTGCAAGCACAACACTCACATCATCATCATCATCATCATCATCAACTAGTTCAGCAGCAGCAGCAGCGTCGTCGTCGTCGTCAACAACACCACCAACTTCTGGAACAAAAAAAACCTCCAGCAAAAGTGGAAAGCTTCGTTCTTCTGTGTGTGTAATAGCAAGAGCAGAGGAGTGTGGAGTGGAGCTTTTGTAGCAGAGGAGGAGGAAGAGGACGACAGAACACAAATCATCATTCCAAAAAAAAGAATCCACACAAAAAGACAAACTCTCTGGAAGTCTGGAAGTAGCAGTTGTGCTGGTGGTGGTTGCTGGGTAAAAATTACATTAGGAACACACGACACACATACACACGTACATTCTCTCCAGCGAATAAAAAGACTAAAGGGGAATTTTTTTCCAAGTTCCAGAGAGAAAGGAGCTCAGTTGTGTGTTCCAGTACGGCTGGTATGCTCAACGCTGTAGTCCATAATATTTTGTCTTTGAAACAAGTACAACAACAACTGTATTTGAATTCCTTATATATTTATCTTATCAGGTATTTGAGTTAAAAGAGCTAAGAGAATGATCGTAAAATCCAGCCATTAATCTGTTTTAATGTGTAATAGCAGCAGCGGTAATATGCCAATTAACTAATGGTTGTAAAGCAATAGTCATAAAAATAAGTTGCAGGAGTGCATCAACCAGAAGAGAGTGAGAAGGGAATTTACGCTGTGGAATGTGTGTGTGTGGAGGATCACCATTAATAAGTAAAATGTGTAACAAAGTGTGAATGGGATTCCTCGATTTGTTTGGAACAAGTTTCGCTGGTTTTGTTAATCATGCGTCAAGAGACCAGATCTGATTTGCTGCTGAATGGAAAGACTAGATTGTTTAAGTGGTGATATTATCCCAGAGATGAGATCGAAGTGATAGTTGATGTGACGACATAATTGTTAGCTCTCAAAACTGTATCATCTTAATGAATTTGTAAGTGCAGTGTATTCGTACATTGACACCGAAATCAAAATAAAAACAGTTTACAAATTACAATCAGCTTAATAGGCCGTTCTCTTGGATTGTCAACGTATATAAAAGGTATATATACCTATTACATAATGGCTTTGATAACGATTTTGCTGAATATTTTGTGCTAATATTTTATGATTAAAGTTTTTTGTTAATTTAATGGGTTTAAATGAAGCGATTCCTCATTATTATTGTTTTTTTACGACTTTTACTGAAGGGCTTCTTTAAGAATTGAGAAAATTCCATTGTAAAAATATAAAAGATTAGAAAATAGATTAGCATTTTATAATTTTAAAAGTAAATTTTTTATTTGTTCCAACGTAACTTTGTGATGTTCATTTTTGTTTTTAGAACTATCTCGCATAACTGCCTAAGGACAACCCAAGCTAATTTAAGCATCGCATTCCAGCTTCATAAATAACCAATCTTCAAGTCAACCAAACTCGAGTCAGGAATTGAACTAAAAATGCGGTTTCAATGTAGTGACGAAATTGGAATCAATCTTGTGGCAGGATCTGAATACCAAAATCGACTTAATCCTGTAATATTTAAGCCCATCAAATCTTCACCAATGGGTGGAAAGCTGATATCTCGTACCCTTTGACCATAGCAGTTTTCTTAGCCCAAGAAAAAATTTTCTCCGACATTAAGAAACTGTGTACCTAAACTAAAACGGACAACGAACCATGCTGCAAAAAGTCTATTTTCACAACTGACGGTCTCTCCACCAATCTGCTTTAAACGTGAAACGCCCTGGCACATAATATTTGACTTTAATCAATCACAAAGAGAAACATAGCTTCGACGAGAGCCATATCAATTTCACATCATTTCCTTGGCAGAAAATGACTTTTAACATACAACCATAACAAATGCCATTAGATATCATATTTCCAATTTGCTGATAAAACTTTTCTGCATACCAACGAGAGCACGCGTTGCAAGCGATAAGAGCTGAAAACTGAGCATTCATCATAATTCTACTATCTTCAAGTGACATCGCGTTCCGGCATTAATCCTTTCTGCTCTACCGACCAACTTGTAGTTTTTCTATTGAAAAGCCGTCAAACAACCTATGCCTATGTCGGGTCAAATTTCTACCATTGTGGAAGCCATACTATATGTCATTTGATATCATTCCTTACAACAAAATACGACGCAAAACAATAACTTGCTTTATGCAAAAAACACATTTGTATAAATGCGAATTTCCATTATCACGACAAGTCAATGTTAATGAATACAAAATGTGTTGATTATTGATGTAGCATGCAACAACAGTAACTACGCATTCTGAGCACCTGTACAGCATTTTACGATTTCTAAGAACCACAACTACTGGAACACGTAAACATTATTGGTTGCTCGGGAACCGGAAGGCACAGAAAACAAACATTTGCCACGTATTGCAATTACATGCTACGCATTAGTCATCTTCGTTAGGAAAAAACATTCTCAAGCTCATAGAATTCCGATCATATCAGGAAAAAACTCGACAGTTTTGAATCCTCTTTGACGTTATCCGGGACTACCCTGTACCCCTTCAAACATGGATCTTCAGACGAACTCGGAGACTGACAATTTTGTAACTTCCTCCATGATTGCGTTTATCAATCAGCACATTCAATCATCCTATCTCAGGTAAGATTTTAGGTTTAGATTTTACTTTTTAAGGATTATTTGATAAAAATTGCAATGTGATGCAATGATTATTAATCGTCATATTATTTTTTTTGTATTTTTTGTAGCACTCTTGACGAAATAGTTCTCAATTATGTCGTCACCGTTCTGGAAAACTTGGCATCTGAAACGGGCAGCTTAGATGATTTGTTTGATGTTGAAGAGTTCTGCGAGATGCTATCGGCATACTTTCCAGAGTTCGAGAAGATCCCGCATGCGGTTGTGACAGATTGGATCTTTGAATTGGTGGAGGGTCTTCGCAAATTCAAAGCCGAAAAGAAAGGTAAAAATTAGAAAAGTATAATAAAGTACTATACCTAGAGTAAATGGATTTAAATTATCGTTGACTTTATATTTTGCAATTTGTTTTAGGTCAAACTTCTAAAAAGGAGGCATTCGTTTTTGACTCCTTGTTGGAAGAAATCGGCAAGGACAAACCAAGAGAGCCCAGGTCCAAGCGAAATTCGGAGTCGTCAACTGATAGTGGCTTGTCAAGTGGTGGTGGAAGCTGCAATGGACAAGCTAATGGCGGTAATGGTGGTGGGCGTAAGAATTCGAGATCTCGCACTCCAAGAGTGTCTGACAACAGTGAATCTGAGTGTGATGCCACTGACTTGATGCAACGACTACAGGTGAAGTAACTTCCGTTTTTGTAAAGTAATGAATTTTTATTCCGTTGCATTAACTGGTTTTTTCTTCTATTACGACAGTTATATGAAGATCAATACAATGGAAAAACTCAAACTCTGATTGAAATGTTTCCAACGCTTCAAAAAATTGATGCACAGAATTTTGTCGCGCTTGCAAATGGAGATTTGGAAAAAGCCGTTCAAATGGTTTTGGTTCAGTTGGAAACTGGTGAAATCAAGTCACCCATTCAGTTAACCAATCGACATCGCACCAGCGTAATTAACTATTAATGTTAACTAATTAGCTTATCTTAATGTTTTGAAGGTAAAGTCAATGAGTTGAACATAATGTATATTTGTTTGCATGCTCAGTCCAAGTCACAAGATGTGGATGAAAAAACTCTGAAGGACAGGATTTTCGCTAGGTACGGGTTTATTGATAAGGCTGAGGACTCACGGGAGTACAAACCGCTTTTGCCAAAAGCTGTAAGTTAAGCTACTAGTTAACTAAACTACATATTCATACTCATTATCAAGTTTTGATGAAGAATGAATATAATATGGCTATTTTTCTGATTTCTAAGGAACCCAAGAAGATGGTCCGCTATCGTGAAGGGCAGGTGGTGAGCACCAAAGGTGAACGCTACACCGAGGTGCAAATCAACAAGGATGGGGAGGAAACCAAAGTTCGTGGATACTTACACAAGCCGAACAAGAATAACTAGCTAGAGGCCCTTATAGGGTTTGCGATCTCGTTTATTCAGTTATCCTGACAATGGGATAGCACTAGTATTGTGCGTGGAATTAACACCTTCATCTGTGTGACTAGATAGCAGCACGCATTCACAACCATCTCTTCATTTCATCACTATTCATTAATCGTGTGTTTCAAAACCGTACGTATACATGTTACACATCATAGATGACGTAAGTATATATCTAATGTCTCATTTTCTTTTAATATCAATACACTACTAGACTATCTACATGTGTAGTACCGCCGACGGAAATTGTGAACTAACTATACATCTAATGATCGAAATCTCTTAATCTCTAACAGTTTCATAGACATGAGGCTTTTTTTATCATCCTTTTGTGGTCAATCAAACAATTTCGTTTTTTTTTTTTCGATATAGTAATTTTTATTAGCTTTAGTGTTTTTATTTTTACGACTCTTAAAACCTGTCCATTTATGTTGTGTAATGTATGTATGTAGTATATTTTCTATAAAAATCAATCATAATTAAGTTAACTTTTTCAACAAAAAATCTCAATCCCTAATTTATTTATTTATTCAATACAATGCAAGACACAGGTTTATGTTGTTCTGATCTGATGGCTAAGATTGTATCTCGAACTGATGAAGGATATATATTAATTTGAGACCTTTTTGTTACTTGAGAATTGCCAAAATAGAATTATGTACTTTTTTTGTAAAACTCATCGGCTACTATTATCAAATTTCTGAGCTAATGTTTTAAGCTTCGCATTTAAATTTTCAAGAAGTTTCCATGGTTAGCTTAATACTTAGCTTTAAGACTTGAGGGAAATTTTTGAAACAGTGAAATGAAAAACCCTGTACAATACTTGAAGTGAGCAGCTCTTTCTGAGTGGAACGGTTACCGACTCTTAAAAACTACATATTTATTATCTAACTTTTATATTGCTATCTTACAGTTACAATATTCGTAGATACGAAATTGAATTCGTGTACTCTTAAATTACTAAATTTATTCGACCTTGTCGATCATATTTAGGCGAGTATCTCTCGAGTACCCTCTACACAGAGGGGACAGAGGATCGTACCAAGTTTGCATTTAACATTTACTGTATAACCAGTTTTTTGCCGAACAACGGTTTAAAAATTGAATACTGTTTTACAACTAACAGATGAAAGCGTCTACTAGAATGCTACTGCGAATGTGCTAATTGTAAATGTATACTTAACTATTTACCAATGTATTTCATTGATTACTTAATTACTTAATGTGTGGTATTGCCCGGTGCGGCTAAATAAATTATTGATGTAGAGTCTCGCTAATAATTTTAACTAGATTAATGCAGCTGGACAAACGTTCATCTTTACCAACGATTACTTTATGAATTTAGTCAATTCACTTAACAGTGACTTCATGTTAATCCTTTAGCTTTTCTAAGCAATGATCGGTGACTCATTTTATTAATCTTTTTTATTTATTGTTATTATTGTAAGATTTTCTTTGTCTATAGATCATAATTTTTTGTTTTATGTACTCGCAATGCTAATTCGAAATCAAAACTAAAATAAATTTCAAGAGTTACAATCGATTCTAATTGACTGGGTGCAAGTGACCTACATTCATGTAGGCAAGCAATCCCGCCTTGTTTTTAATTCTTATTGTTGCCATTAGATAATCATTATTTTATATGATATTGTTTCGCTATTACTGTTGTCGATTTGCATCAGAATTCATGCAACTTTGTTGTGAAAAATAATTAATTTGATTTATTGCTGTAATATCAATGAATTGAGGATATAGTCATTCCATATTATTACGTTACTGCTGATTGTTGTATGGTATTTCTTATAAATTGTGAATTCCACAGCAGAATTATTATAATAAAATAATAAATATAAATACATATAGCTTTGATGGTTCTACCCTATAAACATGCATACAAACATGGTATTCGTTAACTTTAAATGATATAATTAAGTGTAATAAAATGTCGGATTTAGTTGATCGATGAAAAATAAAATTGAATGAGTAGCATGCAGTCTCAAGGACAATATTATCACAATATCGTTTGTGTCTATATTTATTTCGCAGCAATCATAAGCATTTTCAAGTTGTAAAATGAAATGTCAATCATATTTTCTGTAACCAAACATAATTTTGAGCTTTATCTTAGAGAAAATTCTGGATTCAAGAAATAATGTGGTTATGCTTTCATTTCACCATTTTTTCATCTTGCACTTTTGAATCTGTTAAAACCAGATTAATCATAAAACTGCAGACATTATCACTGATGTATGAATCTCTGATCACGAGGCTTTTAAAGAATTCCATATAACTGATAGCTTCTTTCAGAGACTAATGATCAGGGCCAGAATCATAAGAAGCTGAAGATGACCAAAAGGAAATGCGAGGAGAGTAAAGAAATGTAAGAAATTGGAAAGATTCTGGAGATTTAGGCAATTCGAAAGATCAATGAGATCTAAGATTTGCGAATAATTGGTGGTGGGGGGATTATGAGTAGCAATTTCCGTCTGTACTCTACGGATCCAAATAACAACGCATAATCTATCATTATACATACCATGAAAAATATATTAGCTAGCTAATATTAATCATTATAATTATTCCTAACTTATAAAATATTCTTCAATATCCATCTGAACCAGAAAAGTTGTAAAAAAATATCCATAATTTTGAAAATTGTTCAATTCGGTTTACGCATGCTAGTACTAGTAGTGGCGTTACAGGTATTAGCACTTTGTCAGCACACATCTTTAGCTGAACATCCTCGCATAAGTTTGATCTGATCACGCTTCACTCAGCTATTCGGATTTTCAATTTTCATCCGTTAGTTTTTTAAAAGTTTGTAAATATGAAATATAGATAAAAAAAACGTATGGCATTTGAGTAGTTGGTTCAATGGTGACTACAGGATAAGCGTAGAAACTTTTCATGTTACATATTCCATATTTGTAAGGTCAACATTTTATCATCTGTTTGATTCCTGATTGAACAATACTTTCATTGTTTAGTGCAGGGTTTGATAATTGAAGAAAATGATTAATGGTTCCAATGAACAATTAAGTAATCGAAGGGTCAATTACTATTTCATTTAATTTCAGAGCTGATTTAACAAATATTCACATGTAGCTGAAAGTAAAACTTAAAAGAGAGTGTTTTATTAACAAAATCTGTAATTCAGCTTAAATTACATTAATATTTAATATAAATAAATATATTAGATTAAAGTATACTATTGTGTCTCATGGCATACACAATTTTGTGACACTGACAAATAAAGTTTCCCCCAGGGAGTTTTTAGATAGATTTGTTGGATATTTGAAGAATGTGAAGGTAAGCTGATGCTAAGCTGTCCAGAAAGCAGAAAATAAGTATATTCGGAGTTTCGAGGGTGCCGAGTTTGAATCTTTTGTCAGATTAGACCTCTGAGCGCCCCCTTGTGGCGAATTTGGCTTTTTAGTGATAAAGGCGTCACAGAGAGCTGAAAATAGGTTTAGAGGGATTTTTGATGCCGCTGAGGTCGAATCTTTTGTTAGATTTCACCTCTGAGCGCCCCCTGGTGTCGATTTTGGCTTATGTGATTAAAGCGTCTGTAAGAGCTTAAAACTTAAGAGATTAAATTTTTTTCAGATTCTGCCTTTTTTCAGTGTTTTCAACGGATTTATCTTTTTTATCGTTGGTTGCTAAACCTGTTTCGGTGCTTCGATTGTACAGGCACGTGACCGTTTGACCTCACACTATCGTGCTATTTTGAAAGTTTACCAGACTGTAAATGAAAATTTTGAATCATCAGAAACTCGAACAATTGATCTATAACTGAATTTTTAAATAAAGAAGTTATTGAATTAAAAAATTAGAATTATTAACCCCTCAATTATCAAACCCTGGTTTAGTGGAAGCCTCCAGACTGGGGAGCAGAAAGAATTGCCAGATTGGGGTTTGCTTGCACTGGCAAAAAACCTGAGAAATTTTTCGAAATATTTATTTTTGACAAATAACCTCCAATTTCCTTTAAACCAATCGACTTAAAATCAAATTCTGAAAACTTTTGCCCTTACCACCTTCTTCCAAAAACGCATACTTTTCGATAGATAAGCACTTTATGTATTATGGACTTGGAAATATTTTGAATTTTTTTCTGATGCTATAAGTTATTTTTTACCTAACCTAACTTAACCTAAGATAACATAAATATCTCCATATCAAGCGAAAATTCCCAAAAAGTTTTTTGCCAGTGCAAGTATACCCTAACCAAATTATCGGCTGTTTGAAAGACAGCTAACAGGAAAACTTTTGTAAACAGTACTTTTTGTTTACATTTGCGTCAGTGAAAAGTAAACAGTAAAATGATAGTTCAAGAGGGCTATTTTCATTAAAGTTCGAAAGGTAGCGTGTCATTTTCATAAAAATCTAAGTGCATTTACTGCCAATCTCAGCTATAGCTGTGGAGTGCGTCAAATGTCACGATGATGGAGTCTGCTACATCAGCCCGCAAAGGCAAACGTGGGAGGGGCAGCAATGCCTCAAAAGGACGTCAACCAACCCCTGGCACAAGTGCTGCTGCAAAAGCCCCCAAGTGGACAGGAAACGAGGAAATTTGTCTCTTGGAAGCATTGGAATCTTTTGGGTTCGGAAACTGGGAAGCTGTCAGCAAACGTCTCGGAACAAGAACTCCTGCAGGTACACCATTAAAATTCTTAATGTATTTTTGGAAGTGTAAAGGACGGAAACAGACTAATTTTGCATTTTATTTGGCATTTATAATATTCTAATGTGTATTAAATTGGTCAATTGAATATTAGCAAATATTTGTTACTTTTACTTATGTACCTGAAACTTATCTATTAAACAGAGGCGAAGGCACATTATATCGATAAGTACGTGAATGGTACGCTAGGAGAGTTAACGTGGCCAACTGAAGTTCCCAATGAAGCAAATCGCGACATTTGCATTGCTCATGAAAGCAGTGGACCAATTGACCATACTATTACTTCTGAAGAAGAACCTGCTGCAAGTTCGTCTCTTCCACCTTTGAAAATCACAAGATATCAAATGGAGAAGCTGGATTACAATCCGAAACGAGAGGATTACTTTACGGTTTTCGAATCTTTTATATTATATTTTTCATGCGCAATACAAGCATTCTACTTGCTCTTCCTGCATGGATTTCAGTCTCACGATATCTTTTATTTTTAGGAATACGACGATGATGCAGAAAAGCTCGTGTCCCAGTTGTCGTTTAATCCTAAAGATGACCAGGAGGACATTGGTATTGCTTCATTTCTTGGTTTTATTATCCCTCGTATCTGCTCGCATACGCTAACACATTTGGAGATAATCATGAATTTTCTGTCTTGTGTGTAGATTTAAAGCTCGAACTGGTCGATATGTACAGAAAACGACTTCAAAAAAGAGACAAAGTTAAGACAATGGTCAAGGAATACCAATTAGTTTCCAAGTTTTTCGAAAACAAGGCTAAACGCAAGGCAACTTCTGATGAAAAATCTGAATCTGAAAGGCAGCTTGCCTTTTATGAAAAGTTTGTGCCTTTCATACAATTGCTCAAAATATTAAAACATTAAATTAAGATGATTCCGCTCCCAAAGTCTTGAATTTTTTTTTCTAGGATAATAAGAGATAAACTTCGTCCATTCGCCCAATCCTACAGCGCCGAAGAGCATGAAAATATCATCAAAAGTTTAGTAGAGGAAGAAAGGTTGAAAGTTCGTCTTGCCGAACTCTATAATTACAGGCGTAACGGAATGACAACTGTAAAAGAGATGGAAGAATTTGAAAAACAAGAGGTAAGAACAGTTTCTCACAAGCATGTCAAATACGAGTAGGGTTTCATATCAAGTTGTTTGTTGTTTGCTGCCGTTTTTCTATAGAAGCAACCAGGTCCCAGTACTAAGAAAAAAGCCAAGTCCACATGTCCACGTGCACCAGTAAGTCGATAGCTCAAAAAAAGCCTTCAAAAAACTATAATTACTAACTAGAATGTTAAAATTTTATAAAAATTGATACGTTGTTTATTGTTCTTAGTTGAAAATAGTTACATATTGCTAACTTTCTCTTCTGAAATGTTTAGGGTTTCTCCAAATACTCACAATACGAAATGTATAAGAGTCAACGACAGCGGAAGATGTCACCCCCAACCAAACCCCATACTACTGAACGTAATATCCCAAGTTCAGATTTGCTAACGGAGAAAGAAAAGAATGTATGAAATAGCTGAACTTACAATTGCTTTCAAAAATTTCGATTAAGGATTAAGAAATCAAGGATAACAAGTAATTTGTTTTGTTTTCAGGTTTGTCACAAAACCAAACTTTCGCCAGCGCAATTTCTAACAATCAAAACAGCAGTACTTGTGGCAGTAAGTTTAGTTTTAAAGGATCATTCATATTTTAACATTTTGCTTTCGTGTAAACATTGAAATAATTTAATATTTTTTTTGATATTTTCAGCGTGCTAAATCAAAGGGAAATAATAATCAACAAAGTCCGGAAGATATACCCTGTATACCGTGTCCACCAAATGTTGAGCCAGATGAATGGAAGCAGGTTATTGCGTTCTTTGAAGGGGCTAATTTAATATAATTTATGCAGCAAACAAATGTACCTGAAACTTTGCTTAGCGAACTATCGTGATATTACCTGGTTTATCTAAATTTAGATTTTAAATCTGTCAGTTTACGGATAATGTTAATTATTTAAAATACGTCTTGTTACTTTTGTACCTACTCCAAATAGTGATGTTTGGAAGTAGTAATTTGAGTCTTGCAGAAAAATACAGATAATAGGGAATAAATAGAAAAGCAAGCGCGTGAAGCGATCTGAGAAATTTTGGTCGCTAATTTTTGTTCGTCCCATTTTGTTTTTAGACCCTCCAGCACCCCTTTCCATTAGTTTCATGGGATACCTGTTTGCATTGATAGGAAGGACACCTTCTACATGAGTCTATGAGACAATTCAAACAGGTATCCAATGTATCTAATGGAGAAGTTGTGCCGGGGGGTAGGGGTCTGGAAACAAAGTAGCAGAGACTAAAATTAACGACCAAAATTCCTCAGATCGCTTCATACGCTTGCCTTTCTATTTTCTTTACTTTCTGGAAAATACAACCATTGTGCATGGATTGCAAATAAAAATTCCATTTCTAACCATCATTGGACGATACTGTCGCTCTCAAGTTTCTTTAAAAAAGTCATATCACATCTTTTAAATTGCAATGCTAGATAACTACACAAAATATATTGAACTGACTGACACTTTAAATATCGACATTTTAAGCAGATTTATATACTATCTGGTGTATTCTTCATTTTGTATTTGATGATATATAGTGTAGGGAATTGTGGATTCCACAACAAGAACTAGCGCAAAAACAAAATAATTGAACTTGATTATTTTCTACCATAAAAAATATGCATATGCATTCATGCATGATAAATATTAGCTAACTTAAAATTATGGATCAAGTGCAATAAAATGTCGGATTAATTTAGCCAATAAAAATTAAAATTTTAGTGATTTACAAGTAAACTCAAGGATAATATCATTTGTCATATTCTTTTGCAGCAATGACAAACATTTTCGCAAATGAGATATGCATTATATTTTAATAAAAAACTTCATTAACTATAACTTTTATCTTTATGACATTGATTTTTAGTTTTTTAATAGCCGTCCGTCTAAACTTTACTCATTAAAGTTGGTGTAGCTGTGAGATTTGATTTGTTTGAAAGATTTTTCAGGTTGATTTGACAGGAAGTTTATATCTTCACTCCTCCTATTTGTATGAATCTACAACTTCTGATTAGCCTGGAGGAAGTCAACATTTAAAAACGTTGGGTGTATCTAAAGATAAGTTTTAAATTTTTACTTGACGATCTGTTCTTTAGTTATTTTCAATTAAATGAGCTTGCATTGCAGGAAAGACTTTTTTGTCCAAGAAATTGCCAAATGGGAGATTGTCAAAAAAGCAGAGTATTTTACTAATATCTAGGGATTGATACACCAGATTAAGGAAAAATACTGATCCATCCAAACTATTATTGGCAAGTTAATTTAATAATTAGATTTTAAAATTGACAGTTTCTTCGAATTATGCAAAGATAATAGGCCAACAATAATGGAATGGAGTTAGGATTTAGGATTATTTCATGGCAATTAGTGCTACAGGTAGTCATGTTTTCTCTTTTATCCCCAAAACTTGATATTTTGCACTAACATTTTGCATTACAAATCAGTAATTCTTTCTGAGACCTTCCGGTGTTTTCACACTTTTCACCAAATGACACAAATTTTTTACCAGGTATGCGCCTTAGCATAAGAAGTGTATATGAAAAAAGATTTTGACCCTAGGTCAACCAGGGTCCGAGAAATTCACAAAAGTCTCCAAAATGTTGTGGCATGATTTATAGCCACAGTTTTAAAGCTAGAAACTTGAAATTTTGCATACAGATATAAAATCAAATTTCCAGATAGGGGTTTCTTTTAGATTTTCAAAATTTTGAAAAACAAAAAAGTTTTGGCGCCAAAACTGATTTTTTCAAAAACTACAATTAAATTTGGAATTTGAGCAATAAATTAAAATTCTACATATTTTTCTACATCAGATAAGACATTTAGCGGACTTAAATTATGCGCTGTGGTCGATTAATAGGGCCACAAACATTTAAAAAACACAAAATCATCTTTATTTCTAAAACTAAAGCAGTAATTCGAAAACAAACTTGATATTCGTAGTCTACATAAAATTTAAAAAAGGGGCCATCGTAAAATTCGCGAATTTAAAAAAATACGACATCAGCTGTTTTTGTACAATCTTATGTCACGTTTATCTCAGAAAATATAAATGATTTTG
>JAQIXX010000283.1:0-71293 GCA_034700605.1 Willowsia nigromaculata | reverse complement strand
ACTCCTTAACAATTTTTGTTACTCGTCAATTTTTGAAATTGATTTATGACTACCACCCTAATTAGTCCGGTTGGAGGTGATGAACGGCACTATTTAGTCCGGTTCATTTTGAACATCACTAATTAGTCCCTCTACGGCATTAAATAGTCCGGTTTGAACCGGTCTAATTAGGCCCTTTTAACCGGACTAATTAAGGAATGAATACTAACTGGACGTTGTCTGGCAATACATTTTTGAGAGGCAGCAGGTTACAGTGAGAAATACTGCTGCTGCCATTCTTACTGCAGGTTCGTCATCATTACTGCTCATACTTGTTGTGGTCAACAACAAGAAGAAAATGTTATAGCAGATAAGATTTTTAAAAAATATGTAAGTAAATAGATGATAGATATGTGGAGAGACACATCATAGAATTTTTTAATAGGGTAGTTGATAGCGAAATAAGAGTATTGATATTACCTATTAGGTTTATGTTGAGTAGTGCATATTATTCTAGTTTTTAAAAAATGATTCTTCTAAAAATAGCAATGTGAGAGAGTTGCCGTTTCTGTGAAGAAGCGGAGAATTGCGATTTTGACAATCAGTGAAGAACAACAGGTTGCTGTGAAGATTTTTCTCTTGAGAGACGAGCAAAAATATTGCAACATCCTTTTTCTCTCGTGGAAAGTGTGAGCATGCTTTTCTCTGTTGTTTTGTTGTTGCAGTTACAGTTCGTCAAGCACGGAGAGGTTCTCGTGAGCAGAAGAGAAACAAATATTGTATGTGGACTATCAGACTATTAAAAACGGTTTGATTGATGAATTTCCTTTGGAGCAGAGAAACAATCAAAAGTGTGTGCTCAAGCTCATGTTTGTGTGTGCCCTATTGTTAGTCAGGTGTGCAATCGAATTCTAGAAAGATAAGGAGGAAATGAAATAGCAAATCTGAATTAAAAATGTGAGAGTAGACTGTAGAAAAATAAGTGGAATAGTAGAAAAAAAATTTAAATGCTCAATTTGATTTTCACAAGTGTGTAATACGAATGATGCATACAAATTGCATGCGAAAAATTGTATCCGAGCTTTGTAAAATGAGTGCAGCAGCATGTGTGGGTATATATGTTGCGAATCAGCTATGCAAAAAGTGCTATCATTAAAGTACTCTTCATTATCAAAAATATTTTAAGTGAAACAATTTTTTTAAGAATGAACTTTATCAACAAAAGCACACTTAGCATTGCACTTACAAAAAAAGAAGCACAGATTCGTGACCCATATCCTTTTATATCGCTTCTAAAAAAAGAGATTCATCTTCAGAATCCGCAGAGCGCATACACTCACAATCAACAATGCGCAGTCAGAGTTATCAATAGGGACGGAAAGGAAGATGATACTTTATTACCATTTTTTTTACCACACACGCGCATATTCGCAAAAGTGATGCTTCATTTTGCACCTGACCCGACCTCGTTAGTTCTTTTTAGCTGACTAATTATGCCAAAACGAGGAGAATACATATTAGCTGTGTGAGAGAGAAGAGTGAAAGATAAATAAAGTAATAGAAATTAAGCGTAAAACACGATTTGTATTGTTGAATGCGAAAAATTAATACTCTTGTTTAGGATTTTTTTGGGAGTTTACGACGAGCAAGAAGAGAAAAAATACTGATTTGAGTCAATGATGATGAGCGAATGTTAAAAAAGGAGAGCATATCCCATCATATCATCTTTTGGCAATAATGAAACTACAAAAAACGTATTAAAAACAAGATTGCCAGTTTCTATATATGGGAGACAAGCAAGAAGGGAGGAATATAAACGAGAATTGTTGTGATAATATAATTATAATGTATTACTAGTAGTAACATCATCTTCTTTTCTCTTTTCGTCGCTATTATTAATTCATCGTTGTCCTTTCGTCATGCTTCAGCCTCCCAATACTAACTCATCATCATCATCTATGACAAAAAAGTTAACTGCCACCACCACCAACACCACCGCAAGAAGAACAACAGCAGCAGCAGCAGCAACGACTTTAACTCGCTGCTGCAACGGTGTGTCATGTAGTCTACCATTTTTATAGAGTGCGCAGCGTCATCATTATCATCAGCATCGAGGAGATCGTATTATTGCTCAAAATTGGATCTGACTGTCAGTCAGCGAAAAAAAAAGATGTGCTATTCGCATTGGAATGAATGATGGCGTGAACGAACACATTCCGAAACTCCCTATCAGTCTTCGTCTTGCAGTTGATGTGAGAGTGAGTGCTTGTTGCGAATGCGTGTGTGTGCGTTTCTCTATTGTTTTATGTGGCATGCAAAAAAGGGTTAAATATCTAGTGATCACACAGAGGATTGATAGGTTTTTCTGAAAATGGGGTGCAAAAACGCATTGTATATTGATTATGGATTTTATATGAGAGCTGTTGAGAATCATGAGATTGGACACAAAGCTTTGTTCAGCTTAAGCTAGAAAACCTCTGAGAGATGTGTATGTTTTATGTCTGCAGAGAATCCAGCTTGCAATTCTGCCCGGTGAAATGAAAATTGGCTTGGTGACCCCCAAAAAGTGATAAATCAGTGGGAGGTGATTGTTAGTCGACGAGGACTTGAGTAGCGAGCAATAATTTGTTGGATGGAATTTTGCATGCAAAGCGGCATTATTATATCGCTCTCTACATGAATCCCTTGCAAAAGAGGTGCTTGTTATCAACCAACTGCCATTCAGAGGAAAAATGTCATTCCACAAGTGCTATTTTTCTTAGTTATTTAATGGGCAATCAAACCTTGGAATTGGAAGATTGTTGTGTTGTTTGTGTTGATGTTTAAAACTACTCACGTCTTACGTTTTACTACAGTAGTAATAATACAGCAGGAGCTATTAAATATTACTATTTGTGCAAACATCGCTGTACTCCGAAGGCCTGAACAAATTGGTTCTTGTTGGCTCTTATTATGATGATGATGTTGTCTTCTGTGCGTTCGAGTCATCCATGTCTACATGATCAGTGATACCAAACAAGATGCATGGTAAAAAAATATGATAATAATTTTAATATGTGTACGAAATAATAATTCTTACATTAACATACACCAGACAACCTCTCCCGTTCATCATGCAAAATATCAGCGTTACACGCTTGTCATCTTGAGTGCGTTCCTGTGTAGCGGAAATAATGAAGATTTTGGCATATTTTGTCTGTCGGTCTATCTAAAGTTTATTCTAAACCCATTCGCATAACGAGCGACTCAAGCTAAATAGGTATCATATACGCATTACCGACTGCAATTATGAATGTTTCATACCAAAGGTCATGATTCAAATATTTCAAATTAGGGAACTAGAAAACCTGAGAAAATTCTATGAAGGTTGGCACAGTAAAATGTTTTAGAAGTCATACGATTTATAAAAGGATTCATTCTAAGCACTCGTTTCAGCTACCTATTTATAATCTCTGACAAAGCCGGCGAATTTATTACTATTTTGCTACTGTGCTTTCGCAACAAAAAAGAAAACATAAAATATTGTAGCAACTAAGCAAACACATTACTACACTTCGTTCTGCCAACAATTTTGTTTGAATTGTTCACGCAGTTTTTTTGTCTCTCTCCTCGTCAAGATAAAATAGTTATGGATGTAGAACCAACTAACGAACACTACGCAAGTCTTTGTTTTCAAGCTGAAAGACTGTCATTCGAATTGATGTGATATCGTTGTCGTGTGGTGCAGCAAAACAGCAGTGATATATATTTCCTCCTAAAAGTATTATAGGGACGCAACCTACTTTAAAAGCAGAATATAAAGTACATGTTCATGTTCACTGTCAAGTATGCTAACGCTGCTGTAAGGACCCACAGCTTAAATTATTGTTGATTGAGACCTGGTCTGGCTAATTTTAACAAACTGACATGAATTTTTTTACGAACTCAAGCAGTCATAAAAAATCTGATCTAATTTTTTCATCTACCATCAAAGCTTTAATACACACACATTGTAGAACTTTTGATTTTCAAGCTTTTGACAGTGTTTGTGCATTGCCATCAGAATTAACTTTAAACATCCGTTCGTCACTGCCATCATATAAAATAAATGCCATGTGTTCATACATTCTTTGTGGTAGTAGGAGTTGTAGGCGTTTACAGTAAAACATCCCATTATTCTACTCATTCAGGAATGTACTAATAACTGCTTACAAATGCTCTCTCTCTCTCTCTCTATTTATTCATGTTCCATCGAAAGAATGACTGAGAATGAGTCGGGTATTCGTATAAGATATAAACCACCAAAAATGTAATTTTATACTGTGACACCCCACATTATTCATTTCATCCCATTCAAGTTCCAATCCAAATTCCAAATCCCTTATTATTATTACAAGCGTATAGTCAACGGTTACTCATCATCACGTCACTGCGACCGCTCATTCAGTCAGTATGTTAGAGAGAGTGTGTGTGTGTGGCTTTGCCAAAAGACAATTTTTATGGCTTGGAATTAAATACCACCCATTTTCCCCTTTTGATCTTCTTTTTACTTCGGCTCGACATTTCACATTACTGTAGAGATTTATTCCAGGGGAAAGAGTAGAGGAGCAGAACGCAATGGCGACAATGTAATGCGACTATGTAGAAAATTAAATTGGTAATCCGGCCAAAAATGCCGTCATCATCTTTTTATTCCTTGAGTCTCTAAAAGTGTTAAAGTCGAAGTGTGATATACCCAATAGAGGAGGGAGGGAGAGGAAGCAACCTGTTGATTCATTTTTTTTACAATCTACAACTTTTTATATATAAAGACATGCGCATTCTACTACTGACTGAGAATCTTCTCAGCAGCCAAGCCACACAATGAGCTATCAAACTACCTACAACTTTACTGCACACACATTATTGTTTGATCCGAGGAGACTGAAAGACGAAAAAACTAAAAATAAGAACAGGTTGCAAGAGAGTGTGTGGTTTCGTTTGATTCGGTATGTGGATTTTGAGAAAGTGTGCTCGTTGTTGTGTACCAAACCTTTCTCATTCTAATTTCTCCTATCGCATTATTAACAACACTAAAAAAGACATTCCATCTTTTCCTTCGCATGATACTTTTTATAAAGTCAATGTCGCCTCTCGCGTCCGTCCGTTCTAAATATCTTCTCCGAAAGATAGACAGACAGAGAGAAAAACAGAGATAGAGATTCCATTCCATTCAGCTTTTCCATGAATGCATTCCATTCTCCCCATTCCTTGCTCGTTTGCTGCCGTGCTCATGATGATAATAAATGCTTGGTTTTCCAGCTTTTCTGGCAATCCGTCAATTCTTTCACTAAACTCTTCCATTTTCAACTTACTCGTTTTTTACTACATGTAAGCTAGTAAGCTTATAACTGCCTTCTACACTGTGTGTACATCTCATGAAGATTATCTTTGTAGCTTTTTTGGGTGTGATGGTGATGATCTTCGAAAGAAGAACTTGTACCCTATAAACTAAAGCTATCCATGACTATGACTACTATGTTTAAAATTACACTTTGTATGTGTGTATATGTATCTATAATATACATAGTTAAGTACGCAAGTACGACATACCAAAGCCAACAATTCCCATGAACAATAAGTGTGTTTACAATAATGGAGAGAAAATGATGATGCACTAAAAGGAGAATGCGGAGCGAGAGAAGATACTACTACGCTCGGTTATTTTTTAAGATGCGGAGTCGCTTCCAAAAAACTGAACAAAAGAGATACGTGCTTCACTCGTGCGGTGGCATTAACATGGACACTTGCTTTTTTAAAAGATGGGCCAGGTAGGCAGATGTGTATGTCAGTGTCAGGTAGGTTGTCTTGTCTCTCTAGCTAATAGTTACTTTAGCTATCTATGTTTAGGCATGCTAGAGATATTTTTATGTATTAGTTGGCTTACCAAAGTATGAAACAGTCATTTTGAGAAACCTCTCTCAGATTTTTTTTAGATGAGTTCTTTAAGATGATCATGATGATGATAATGACTGATGTAGAATGAGGCAGTGGTGGAGGTAATGTAATAATAATTGTATATATGTTTTGGTTTAAATGCCGACATGTTATTTGCGATTTGCGATTGGTGTTGTGTGTGCGTATGTGTGGTAATATGAAATATAAAAATGGTTAAAAGAAACAGCTCGATGTTGTTGGTACATCCATGCAAATTATTCAATTAAGATCAGTTGTCAAAACAGTTTGTGATCATGATAAGTACAGCGTTGCTCAAGTGCTGAGTAGATCATGATGAGTAGAGAAAAATGTAATTTGAATGAGGTTATGAAAGAGTTAAGTACTATTTGCTGCATAACTTCTCAAGTTGCATACCACACTATCTTGATGCTACTTAATTTGTGGGTTTGATGAAATTTACAGCTTGTAATCTGCCTAATAATATTTGGTCTCGATTAGCCATATAGCTACTCTCAGAGTACCCCAATAATTGTAAATATGCCAAAAAAAGATTCTCATTTATCAAGCACAAAATGGTCGGGTATGTTTGCGTCTTGCTAAGAACTCATTTTGCCCCGTCATGGCACCTCAAAAGCTATAAATGTCATCGTTATTAGATTCATTGTTGGGATGTGACAAACTAAACTGCATGCTTACGTCTTATAGAATCCATATTTTACTAATCATACATGCATGAAATATTGATATATTATCAAGAGCCATTATTTTTATGAAATTCAAAGAATAAAATTTCTTTTTTTAAATGATTTCGCCAATTAATATGGACTTTTAAACTTTGCGAATATTAATTCTCTTGTAGAGAGCAGAACCGACAAGCAAGTCGTAAAGCAATGCAGATCATCGAGTTTGTACTGAGGAAAGCATTGATGAATCTAGTTTCATATAATTTTAGTCAGTTCAATGTACATCAGTACATCCTCCTACGACTGCATACCTGTTCATATTGAAGTGTGGGACGTAAATTTGACCTCGTAGTCTTTTGGCAATCATTTAGGTTCAATGCTCATCTTCATTTCTGCCATAACGAATTGCCAGCATCCCATTTTTCTTTCATTTTTGAGGCCTTTTGACCCATGTCTAATTTTTCGAAAAATCCAACTCTTCTCCCAACTTTTTCTACTGTTTCTTGTCTCTCGCTCTTTTCTTTGCATGAGCTGAAATGAAGATGGAAATAGTTACAAGTAAATTAGCAAATCGGTTTTTACGCTTGGGATGCTGTGATTTGTTGAAGGTGTTTGCGTGCTGGATATGTATGAATAGCGGATTTAATAGGGTGCCACTTTTTGATCTTTTTATGTTCTTTCCCTTTTTCACCCGTGCAAAATTGTAAAGCTTTTATTGTTAAGCACAATAGGTGGCTTGACCAAGTAATTTGTAACTTGTAACAACTGTGCAGGGGTTATCTAATCGCAAGCATTGGCAAATAATAACATGTAATGATATGGGTAATCTTCTTCTTGTTTCAAAGTTATCTTCATTCACACCTCCTAAACATTATTATTATGATGGATTCTGACATTCCTTTGTCCTAACCGTCCTCTATATAGCAAAAAGTCAAAGAGTGATCCAGCAGTCATCAAAGTTGCAATTTTGCAATGCAAGCATATTTTCATGTGATTGCGCACTTCATCTTTATGAAACGTACATACTTACATGCAAAATGTATTCACAAGTTTGTACATAAAATATTTACAGTGTACATAAGGTTGCATAATTATATTAGCAGTATTGCAGTTCACCTCACTGGAATATGTTTGTGATTGGTGACACGTTTTCCTTCACTATACACTCACATAATCAGTGACGCAGTCAAGTTGCACGAAGAGTTAGTCCTAATTTTTCTTGCTTCATTTTGTCCCACAACTGGCGTCTCTACTGATTGATGATTGTCTGCTTATGTAAGCATAGATGAATTCATGATTCATTTAAATGAGCACACACAAGAAGCACGTAGTATTAGCTGGAAATCTTGAAATCGTCTTTTGTCTCATTTACATACATACATTATTGCTACCACTCTCCTAATACCTACTTAACTGCGTACAATCTATTTATTTATTTAAACTCTAAAACTCCAAAAAACATTCATCTTCATCGGCTTCATATTATGCATATCCTGTCGAAAATCATGATACCGCTGTAAAGTAGAAGAAAAAAAGTCTTTTTATAGTTCTTCGTATAGCATTCCCTGGTTGGTTGGTAAATAAAGATAAAGGCGGATGAAGTGGAATGTGTTGAAACGTTTAGTGATAAACTAGTATAGAGAGAAAAAATTAAGTTGAGATTTAGCCGAGCATTTGGAAGAATGATATGACATGCTTTCATATTTCAATGTAAATCTAAAAAGTTTGTCTCTCTGTTCATTCATGTACTCCACAGAGTCCACATCTCTTCATTGGACTTCCTAATGACTCATCGTTATTTATCTCTCACATATAGACACATTGAGAGTTACAGAGTCACCATTTAACATTCTCTCGTCGATATACGTGATTTTCTTTAATGTTTTTCTACTGTTGATAGTTTCAGATCATGGAATTTTGCAACCTTGGTTGAAGCGTCCTTCTCACACCAGTCATGCGTCGCACGGCGAAAAGTTAAGTATTTCACATGGTCGCAGGTGAAATATATCGCTATTTTCCGAGCCGTGACAAATTGATTTGGGTCACATAGAGGACTTGTCATGAAAGGTGATACGGCTGGCCAGGGTGTCGTCCCACTCAGGACAATCCTGCGAAATATATTAAACTTAATTGATAGCTTTGAAACCCGTTACAAGGAGGGACTTGACTCGTATGATTCAGAATTTCAAGTAAGCACGCTACATTTTTTAAAAATATCTACTTGTTTTTCACTTCCTGTCTTCAAGAAAGGAATGTGGTTTTTTTCTGCAAATAGACCGTTTCCTAAAAGTTTATTGGCTTTTCATGTTTTCTTCTTTTGCTATCTAAAATCTTAATTTGATATAATTAACAGGTTTTATGGATGCGAGCTTTCTTTCCTGACTGAATTATAATTAATGGGCAATAAATTAATGAATGTCTTTCTTTCTTTTGTGAACAGGATTTAAAGCAGTTCAGTGAGAATTTAAAGTCAGATCCCGGTTACTTGTGCAAAGAAGGGGAGAAAAGTGTAAACAGGAAGAAAAACCGTTACAAGGATATTTTACCATGTAAGCTAGAAGCTACCTATAATTATTCTACAGTTTTAGTTGCATTTTTAGATTCTTATCGAGTTTTTTGGAATTTCCTTGAAATAATTACCAGTAGAAATGCATTTTTGCATGTTTTGGTGGTGGCATACCACCAAATTTATATGATATTCGAGTTGACCAGAATTTGTTTTTTTACTTGAAGTTGACTACACACGTGTGATACTTGGCGACTATGGAGACATTCCAGGAAGTGATTACATCAACGCCAACTTTATCAAAGGTGCAAGTGGATCGTCGGCCTATATCGCATGTCAAGGGCCACTTCCACATACAGTCAATGATTTTTGGAGAATGGTGGTGGAGTGCGAGGTTCAAGTGATTGTTATGGCCTGCAATGAACAAGAATCTGGAAAAGTATGCATTTATTTTTTTAAGAAGCATTTTGAGTTTTGGTTGATGTCGAATGAAAATAATTTTTAAAAATTGTGCGTTTTCAGCATAAATGTGAAAATTACTGGGTGGAAGAGGAAGGCGTGGAAAGGGAGTTTGGATCTGTAACGATATGGCTAAAGAAGAGCAGACAAGTATGTCCGGACTTTCTAGTACGAACGATGAAAATTAGGTACCCAAATTCTAAAGGAGAACCTGGTAAGCACTAATACGATTTATCCTTTTATTCATTGCTTAGAGAGAGGACTTAATCATGACATTTACCAAACTCTTTTTTTTTGATACAGAGGAACGAAGTGTTTGTCAGTTCCACTACAGTGCATGGCCTGATCATGGAGTTCCCCTGAAGGTCCGGCCGTTACTGGATATGGTGAGACTTATTCGAGATTGCCAAACTTCAGAAACGTTACCTGTGCTGGTACATTGCTCTGCTGGGTGCGGTAGGACAGGAACAATTTGTGCAATAGACTATGTATGGGGTTTACTCAGGCTAGGGGTAAGTTAATTAAATTTTTCCATGCTTTTTCGTTTTCATCCGAACGACTATTCAAACAGCATATTAATTGCCTGTGGATTTTTTTTTGCAGAAACTAACTCCGGATTTCAGTCTGTTCCATTTAGTGCGTGAAATGCGACGACAAAGAATCGCAATGGTGCAAACTAAAGACCAGTATATTCTTGTTCATAGAGCGGTTAGAGAATTGTTTGAAGAACAGCTAAAAATAATTGACTCCCATCCGTATGCCAATGTCGATATAAATGGACTCCCTATAGACCTTAAAGCAGATTTAGAGGAACCGGTGTATGAAACTGTGCAGTTTATGACAACTCCTCCTCGATTATCTGAAGATCATCTTGCGGATGTAAATAAGAAAGATATTGTAGTCAAACCGCCATCACCTCCTTCCGACATAGTATCACCATGTGTTCATGAAAAATACGTTGAAAATCATGACAAAAAGGAAGATGAAGATAAAATAATTAAATTGAGTGGTAGCAGCAGCAGTAGTTTGAGTAGTAAAACTGCTAGCAAGTTAACCCCTACGCCATTCTCATCCTCCAGTTCTCATGGCGATATTACGGTTGTAAATGAAGTCAGAAGTCTCTCAGATCACGAGCAAGGACCTGACAGCAAACGAACGACGAGTAAACCGGAAAGTTCAAGTAGTAAGAATGGAGGCTTAACATCATCCAAATCGTCATTACTTCGTAATCCAAGTATAGTGAAACTGAAAGCATTTTTTGAAAAATCAAAAGACGACAAGGACAAGAAAATATTTCCAGGATTGAGTCGCGCAAAGTCGGATGTGTCATCGTCATCCAGGTTTTACACAAACTTGGCGTCTACATTCACGTCGCGAAGTCGGAATCAGCCGACGGAAGTCAAGTTTGCGGAAGTCACGCCACCTAAGAAAGCGCCTTCAGAGAAAATCAAGTCGAAGCCTGCGATCCTCACAAAACCTAACATATCAGTGAAGAGAAGTAAATCCTTGAAGATAGTTAGGCCTGTGGACAATTCTAGGGAGAATGTAAACTTAATTTCTAGCGCTAGCATTAGTTCCGATGTGCCAGATTGTGGTCCTTCAAAATTCAAAGCGTCATCATCATCTAGTTCCACGTCTTCGCAACACCTTCAACCCGAATCCCACCCGATTAAAGTGAATGTTCAGCATGTGGAAATGCCCAAGCTCCAGAAACCGGTATCCAAGTCTGTGAAGCCAGAATCATTTAAAGCGACAACGAGTCAGGATCGTGATAAGAAGTTTGTCGCAGAAACCAAGGATAATTACGGAAGACGAGTAGAAAATAATGAATACCAGGAGAAAGCGCAGCCGCCTCCGAAAAAACCAGACGTTCCTTCAAAATCCCACCTTTTAGACAAAGTACTTATTCCTAGTTCTACGGATGTTTATGGTACAACAAGAATTAAAATAGGGATATCACAAGACGACTCAAACAACGACGGCAATAGCAAAGGTGGCTATGCCAAGTTAAATGGGAAAATTAAAAAGTATGGCACTGTCAACTCCAAAATGATTACTGCTGCAGGTGGCGGCACTCTGTTGACACGCAGTCAGAGTCATGTGTGGCAACCATCTAAGCCTCAAGTGCCTGTTAGAATATTTTCGAATGATAATCTCTCGCAAGTTGGAACAGTTGAGGTTAACGGTAGAGCAGGGACTGATGAACAAAACAAGAGCTTTGATGAACCGGATGGTGTTCGGCTACATCGCAAACAGTCTTTACCCATTACGAAGGTGTTTCCATCCAAAGCCAAGCCACAGCCGGTGGTTGCCCCACCCTCAAGCAATAATAGCCTGGAATATAAAAGCCAAGATGAACAGCAACCCCGGTCTTTAACGCTCACTTCACATTCGTCATTTCTTGAAGCTCGAAAACGGGTGCCAAAAACAAATCCATACGCAAATTATAGCCCGTCTAACGATAACAGAAATTACAAAGACACTTCGCATCTACCTGTGACGGTGAAGGTAGGCCAGCAAGATAAAAACGGATCCTTACCATTAACCCAGTTCCACTTTGGGGAAAGTATTCCATTACTGAAGAATGGTGGAGGCAATTCCAGCTTGATGAGGAATTCTTCAGAAAGTTCTAGTAACCCCGGTACGCCCCGTAATTCCCTTCCTGGAACTCCAACTCAATCAACAGATGTCTTATATTCTCCCATATCGTTTAACACATCAGGAAATTATTCGTCGGGAAGAAATCAATCAAAGTCATTCTTAAAGGGCTCTCTTTCCAGCACCCCATCAGAGTCTGATGAGAGATTAGATTTGACCAGAAACCCATTCACGTCCTCATTGGCTCAGTCACAAGTTACTACGAACATAACTGGTCCCCAAAAGATAAGCTCTGTGAGGACTGGTGTTGGGTTGAGGGAGAGGAGGAACAGCTTTCGTCAAGCTGTCTGGAAAGAGGATCAGAGAGGACCCAAGGATGATGACAAACCGGAAAATATTTATATTACGACAACTTCTTCCGTTCCCTACTTTGTGAAATCTTCGGTTATGCCAATGCATCACAATGCCCCGTTACCTAATCCCATGTCATCCTCGTATATTCCATCTGCAACATCGACATCAATCACAACAACGGCTAATGCAGTGGACCGACCTCACAGGGACTACGAGCCTATATGGCCTGACCCTAGCAGTTCTACTAACCCATTCAAAATTGGTGTTTCGGATAAGCGACCAGTTCATGCGGACGTCCATCGTGTCTCTAGCTCCAATTCTAGTGCTTCAATAGGTGAGCATTATTCATTTATTATAAATATTATGGGCTAAGAATTGTTTTGAAATTTGCCTCATTTGTTGGTTTAGGTGAAGATAAATTATCTGCTCCCAAGTTTAAGCAGAAAGAGCAGGAGTCACAGGTGCAAGACAGGATGGCAGAAATCAAAGTACTCCTAGAAGAACTTAAGGCTCCAGGAAAAACTGATGGCTACATGCAACGAATGAATACCTCTAATGAGCCACGAACGTCGCAAATTCCTACTAGAAAACCGAATGATAAAGATTCACAGCTTCCCGGAGGAGACAAGTCACGTTCTGCAGCGGCTTCCGCAACCGGGTCCGGCTTGAAATATCACCGGTCACTACGGGCTCCATCAAGACCGCAGTATCAACAAAGTTTTGCGTGCTTTACATTTAAGAAACCGTCCTCATTTGAGTCAATCTCTGATCAAGTTTATGCTGAAGAAATGATGGCTGCAAAATCCCGAGGAAATGATGACTCCTCGTCTTCCGACACCAGAAACAAAGTAGAATCAAACTTTCGAGAGGATCCTTTCCTGCAAACGGAGAGACCGATGATGTCAAATCAACGATTAAATGATTACGTGTCTTTACGAACATGTAAAACCTCAAATGTGCCTGTCTCACAAAATAATCGATCAAATCCAGCTACAGAGTCAACCTCCCAAGTACAACGCCAGCAGCATCATCCTGCACTCAGCAAGAGTGAATCGACGCCAATCCCACCACCCAGAAGTAAACGTGGAGGAACAATAAGGAGGGATCAGGGCAATTACGCAAATATTACGCCAGAGCACCACATGTTTTCAAGTAGCAAGTACGGGTGGCCAACGAAAGACTCAACGACAGCGACTACAAATGGGATAAGCGACAATCACAGCTTTTCAAATGGTACTACAATGTCATCAATGGCAATCAGAAAGGAATCTTCCTCTGAAAGTGATGAGCAGCCCCACAATCATCAAGCCAATGGTCAAGATTACTCAAGACTTCCAAGTACGGGATCAATACCACTTAGCAATAATAACAATAGCAGTGCTACTTCCCCGAAAGCGATTATACGCGCTTTAGGTTTATTCCAAGCAAAGGCAGCGAACGTGCGTTCCAGACTTGCCAATTGGGGTGAGAACAAGGAACGACCTGGCTCCAAACGCACTAATTAGTCCCTACAATATAACTGATCAGCTTTAACAATCATGCATTCCTCGTTCATGACCTCGTCAGTGATGAACTTTAAATGAAAATGTATAATTCCACATGGAAAGCCTCATATACTTTCCTACTGACAGCTATGAAAAGTCTCTAGCTGCTTCCCGTTGAATCACAAGCTGCTCTTATAGAAATACTTATATCTGTGGTATATATCTTTTAGCTGTTGCATTTTACATTGTGAAACCGTTTGTTGGCTTCATCAGTATTTGTGATTTATTACTAATGAGTATTGATCTGTAGTTTTATAGCGTGACTTACCAATTCTGTATGATTAGAAGAAAGTATTTTCTCCGTTTCCTAACGAATATGTAGTATAATAGTTGTAGCGCATAGGTTAGTTTAAAAATTCCGATTTCTTGTTCACTAGGTGTAATATTTTTGTACATGTTTCCTGTTACAATATGCATTTTAAATGACGAGTTATATATTAATCCACCAGTAATCGAGCAAATGAGCAAAAATAATCTTAACTTTCTGTAAATTTCAGATACAAAGTATAATATTATGGTTCTTTAACGTTTATATTAATAGCGTATACACTTCATTAAGCCTATAATTTAATAGTCAAACACGTTAAATGACAAAAAATAAGATAGTCGAAACGTCGACACTAACAATACTAAATGATATTAAGCCAACTTAACTAAATTATAGTAGAACTTCATGTCATTCTCATCCATGTCGACAATGTCTGATATCATTATGAAATTGATATTGCTTGTGTATATAGACGTCTACATAAAATGATTGAAGTTGATATTCAAACGAAAAAATAATCAATGAATGCATCATTTGCATTTTGCCGTCCCAACGATTTATTGTAGTGCTTCCGAACAAATTAATATTCTGTAATGTTATATGCCTAAGCACATTAAGATCTTTCCAATTATGAATTAGTAGTAATTTATCGTTTAGCTTTACTTGATTGTTAAAAATATTCGTTTTTGTCTTTTTTGATATGATATACTACTTTCTCTAGTTGTTATTAAGAACAAGTACTACGTTGTGACTGAAATGCTTAACTTCGTAAGCACGTGACTGATATTAAGAAAGATTAATAAAACAATCAGAATTACCAAAAGAAATCACATTTAGTGATGAGCATGACGTCAATGTAACATGAAACAATACAGTCATTCAGTTATTCCAACCTCTAGCATGAAATGATAATGCATTTCATTGAGAAGGTAGGTATGTATTTGACAGGAACCATGAACGGCATGAACCATAAAACGATAAGGAAAATGCTCTTGGACTTTCATCAGCATAAATATATCTAACTTGACGACTCGCTAATCAGCGTAAAACATCTTAAGCTTGAAACTCTGATGTGGTTGGTCGAAATATTTTATTGAAAGCATATTTTGGCTGAAAATTAATATCCTATCTTGTGCATGATGGATAAATGAAACATTGGGTCATTATTTTCTGGTTATTTATTAATGATTAAGCTGAAAAATGCATTTAATTACCTTCCCTGCCCATCATACCCTGCTGCTACTACTACTACTACTACAGATTTTTCTCAATGCGATAGTTAATTGTACGAATGAATTCTCTGAAGGTAAATAAATCTTTATGTCCCAGTTAATCTGTTAGCATTTCGTCATTTCATAAGAAATACAAAAGTTATGTACAATGCAGATGGAGGAGGCGACTGTAATTCTGGTAAATTATGTGAAGCATAGAAGTGATGTTAAGTAATGGGTCAGTATAGTAATTCACAAAACACGGGGATTCAGTAGTTTTTTATTTGGTACGACACAAACAACTAGATAAATTTATTCGTTTATTCAGTTTACAATTACCATAACACATCTAAAATAACTTAAGTCAACCCTATTATAAACTCTCAAACTGGAATAAAGTCAGTTCATTAGCGTCATTATGTATTTTTATAATTTATTTTTTAACAGGGCCAATGCACTGTACATCATCGTCAATATCTGCATTCTGTCGCCTATCCAGAGTCCAACTGATGGTATGCTGCGAGCCATCTACTGGCTTTTCAGATGCGTTCCAGTTCGAAAACTAAACGAAATTTTGTGTTTGAAAATGATGCGATATAAAAAATAAATTATTTTATTTATTACAATTAAAATATATTTAAATTCATGTCTCCCTTACAACATTTCTTTTCTCGCGAACGTTCTTAGCTAACGGCTGAGAAACCTCTGAGTTCACGAAATAAGGATTTTTATAATGCTTTAACAGGAACACAAATTTATGCTTTTCCTCCGGCGACACGTGAAGCCCCCGATCCAGTGTCGTTGGATTGTACCACACCGCCTCGAATTTAGCTTGGGTATCCGGAGTGTAAGGGTAGACGAGGGGACATGACTTGTATTTCTTCGGGTAGACTGCAGAGTCAAAAAATAGTGAAAAAACGTTAAACCCATTCACGAATGGCAATTAATTGTAGTGTAATGTATTTATTATTATTCATACCATAATCAGGGGGAGGAATTATTGGCTTAGGTTTTGTCTTGACTTCGATTACTTCTATGTCGGGTGACCCTGACCGATCGTAGGAAGTAGGTTCCGGTACTCCAGCCAGTGGCTTTAGATCGTTTGGGGACGACCCAATAGTTGAAGTAGACCCGCTAAGCTTCTTCTTCTTAGGTTTCGGTGGTGAGACCTATCAAATCAATGCAAATAAGACCAAGAATGATCCATCTTATCTAACTTGAATTCTCGTAGCTTGTCATATCTAGCACCTAAAAGAAAGCATACCTGAGTGACTTCCTCTACCACCTCCTTTGGCTTCAACGTCGTCCCCTTCTCTTCACTCTTTGCGAGTTTGTGAGCGGCCAGTAGGGCGTCAAAGGACTGACTTCTTCCTACAACCGCTCGACGCAGCGCCACCGAGTGAGTTTTACAGGTCAAAGATCTTTTGCATGGAACAGTTGTCCCCTGAATGCATACGCCGCAGTGCTTGTCGGGATTGAAGTCCCTATCTTTTAACGGTATGATTTTTCGAGGCTCGTCCTTATCTCGCTTCCGTTTCTTCTTCTTTTGCGAACTCGTCTTTTCCTTGTCTTTTTCTTTCTCGGAAATAGTACTTGCGGCTATTGTACCTAAGTTGTGACTTCTCGACTGCCCCGAGCTCGAGGACATGTTTGACACCGCGACGACGGGTTTTGATACTGTAACAATTGTTGATGGGGCTGTACTACGAAGATGATGCTTGTTGGAACTACCTGAGTCGTTTTTTGATAGCGATAGAGACGACGATTTGCTCTTCTTGCTTGATTCTGAACTGGTAATATGACTGGAAGCAGCACCATTAAATGTTGAGCTACTGCTGTGGTTTAATTTCGGCTTTGATTTCGAGTACAATTCATTTATGTCGGGGGATATTTTGTGATGATCATTAGTTCTGGAATGCGAGTCCAGTTTTAAACGTTTCTCTGGGACATCCGAATAAAACTTTATTCGATCAAAATCAGGATCTGCGATTTTAGATTTGTTCGCCGAGTTACTAGTAGCAATTATGTGGACAGTATGCTTCGAGCTTCCGTGAGTGTGTGAAGTATTTGAAAGCAGCAAATCCTCGACAGACTCATTCTGACCCATATCATCTGATGGAATTGATAAAGTGTACGACCCAGCAGCACTTTGAGACGGCTTATGCGAACTGGATGATTTAGTTGGTGGTGGCGACCGAAGGGATGACCATGACGACGTGGAGGAGGAGGAGTGGGACTTTCCAGACTTTCCTTTGCTTATGTTACTTGATGAATTTATGCTAACAGAGCCATGCGTACTGGAGCTCGATGTCGCGCTGGAACCGCTACGACCTTTCTGCATATACGCTGAGGATGGTACATGCATTTGTGAGTGGGATCTGGAACGATACTGAGATGATGCTGAGTGAGAGTAGTATTCAGTCTTATTAGTGGCATGTGAACCCGAACCAGATCGACTTTTAGACAGCATTTCAGTTATGCTAGATGATCCCCGAAGTGCATGAGAAGATTTATGCGGCGACGGAGGTGACCTTAAAGTAATCTTCTTGCTGTATGATTCCTTCAGCTCGCCTAACGGGTGACACGCTTTCCCCAACACTTTATTACCGAATATAGCCAAGTCTGAGTCCTTACAAACAATTGCGCCCCTGCTGTCTCCTGTAAGAGAAATTTCGTAATTTATAATTGTGAACAACAAATTACATTTTTTGTGGATACCAAACTCATAAAACTGCTGCTTACTTAAAAAGTGTTCGTTAGCATGCTGCACTTTCATCAGCCATCCGCACGCGGGACATGTTGTGATTGAAAGGAAATCGCTGTCAGGGTGTGTGCCGAATAATTGTATATCTGGAAAGATTATGATGCAATGTAAAATTATCACATTGTAAATGACACTAATGCAATAATGAGATCCATTTAACTCAACAACACTTACAATGAGGGGGTAATGGAGTTGACTGGTGGTGGATCCTGTATTGGTCAGGTGGTAGATAAGCTTCGCGCAGTCTGCGTAAGTCTAAAAGGTATAGGTACATAAAATGTTTAAAAAATTTTCACTGATTCTCTCATTCGTTAGTTTTTTTGTCCACGAAAAAAATATTACTTACCCAAATCTGTTGGTTGCTCCGGCAAGTTCCAGCTTGACCACGACTTTCCCATTAACTTTTGCATTCTGCCATCGGGAAAGTCCCGTTCCATCTCCTCCACCTTCTCCTTCCGATGACGTTTATCTCCGGATTTCCCAATTCTGACTGCGTTTAACGTCGGGCGACGAAGACCACTTCACAAAAAAGAATTTCTGCACCGAAAACAATTTTTAAAAAACAACAAAATTAGCATGCTAAGTTGAATCCTAGACTAAAATTAGAAAATGAGTGCCTAGTTAATTCCCTCAACTAAGTTACTAGTGAGAAACTAGTATTTACTAATATCAAGGTGCAACGAATACACGTAATTGGAATTTGAAGCTAAATTTATAAACTAAAAAGCCAAGCGTCTGCGGCCACCATTAAAAACACGTAAATTCACCCACGAAACCAAGAGGTGGAAACTGTATACCTAATGATAAATCACCTACGTCATATGTGCCTATTGCGTACCTACTATACGTATGACATGCATGATACTTATGATCAATAGGTTCCAAACACAAAATTGCGTATTAATTCAGTTTTATACAAACAAGCCTTTAACTGACTCCAAGTTATTACACAGCAAAGATACCACTCTTACAATGAACATTCGTTCAAGACAATTATATTTATATTTTGTTACTAACATGAGAAATCGTAGTAGATATAATCAAAATCGGACTTCCAATGTCCGACGTAGATGAAGGATTTTTAGTCCAGTCTCAGTTGCCTAGCAACGATGCAGAATGGCGAAATATTGATAAGAACAAACTACGCACACGAAAAATATTAGTCAATTTCAACTCGTCTTCTGAATTGTTGATAGTCCACGTAACGCTCATAAGTACTTATTTACTGCGTACTAGTATTCCTTTCTTGTAACCAGTATGTTGTAAATCATATGGAAACGACGTGTCCTTGAAAAGGTTAAAGTCTTAAAAAATCGCTTTCATAAATCACTAGCTGGTCATTCACTTTTTCACAACTACTCCTCCAGTCACAATGTATTCGTCATGTGCTTAAATCAGCGTTTTAAAATCAAACCGTTCTATCGCACAGCCTGGTCCTCGTTAATAGTTTATTAAGAGAACAATGTACTTCTTATACAAACTCCGCTTCTTTAATTAACTTATAAACGACACAACTGATAACAAACTTTAATATTACAGGATTTATAAAATTTCAACTTCGTGTCCCTTTGTCCAGGTCTGACTCCGGCATTCACAAAGTAGAAATGGATGACCGCAGCCTCACCATATATTATACACCTCTCTACTATCTTATCTTCTGTTTACAATTTAAGCACACACAATATTTTTAATATACAGCAATAGCTTAACATAAAATTACCATATCTTAATATTCTACACAGCGAATCGATAACACACACACCTTTTTTATTATTATTACAATGTAGTTGTTACGTTACAAAAATCCCTTATCTCTAGAGTAAATACAAATACAACTGGAATCTTAAAATTCTCTAAATCAGCCTCAATGACTCACTCTCAAGTTATTCCATTAAAATTGACGTATCTTCTCCCTCAATTAATTCAACTAAAACATGAAAACCTCTCTCCACAGCTTAAACCGACAATTGACAATTAAGAGTAAATCTTCAACTTATAATCGGATTCAACTCTGTCCACTTTATATTCTCCCCTCAACACAGAATAACCCGTAATAAGTTAAATTTAATTATAAAAACCTAAATGGTAAACTATCAACTAGATAGACTGCACATAATTTAATTTAATTATCCCATCAACTGATCCGACAAAAAAAATAAGTCTACGAGAAGAGAGTAGTAGTAGGCCACTATAGAGTAAAGAGGGTACTGCTCGTAGCAGTATAGTTAATTATTGTAATACTGACTATATATTCTACTCCGTTCTTGGTCTTGGCTTTCAAGTGGTGACGAAAATCTACACAGCCAAAGTAAGACGAGAGGAGAGAGAGAGAGAGAAGCACAGACAGGAGAGTAGAGAACTGCGTTGCTTGCGTTTCGCCAGAAATGTTTTCTGCCGTCGCTTCTTCTCTTTCTTCGCCTTGAAGAGAACACAGAGAGACGGAGACGGAGTGCTGCTCGCTTGCTCTCAAGTCGAATGCACCACCAAAGCTGCTGCTACTGAAGAAGAAGTCGACGAACAAGCAGCACCACCACAGCTCATTCTTTAGCGAGAGAGAGAGATATAGGCTGTTGTGTAGTTTTGAGGAGAAGACGGAGAGGCAGCAGCGGAACGATGACGATGGGCTAAAAAACTTGTATATCCAATCCACCAAACCAAATGCAATGGCTGTGTGATCTGCTGATGTATAGATGGTGATGATGATGATGATGATGCTGTGCTGTTCGTTGTCTTGTCTTCTTGCCTGCCTTGAACAGAGAAATGCGTAGGTATGGAGAAGTGTTCGGTTTTTCGGCACTTTTCTCCGTGAAATTTAACACTTTTTTAGAGGAATTGTTGATGGCTAATTGTTCATGGAGAAGGGACAGTTTGAAATGACTGATGACTGGGATTGGTTTAAATGATGGAATTAGTGTAAGCTCAAGTCTGTGGAGGTCAGAGTCTTCCTTGCCAAAGGTGATGGAGTTTTGGATGGGGTGTGAGTATGACGTTTGAGGATTTGCGGTGACGATGAAGATGAAAATGAGAGAATGGAGAGGAAGAGATGATGATGGTCACCGGTTTGATTGTGGATCATAATGTAATGCTGTAGAAAAATGGGTTTTAAGTTGCTGGCCAGCAAAAACGATGATTAATTTGAGGAGGAGCTCTCTGTACTCGCTGTCGTGTGATGATGAAAAGGAAAGAAGCAATTTGTGTAGGAGAATGTGTGATGTCAATGGAACTGAAGGAAGGATTGATTTGAAGGACGGTCGAGAATCGACTTGAAGATGATGATAATATTATGTCGTGTGTATATGGAGAGATGATAAACAACGGTTATTCGCAATCTACCTCAAATACACACACATACACACACAATGGTTTCGTATAATATGGATTCGTGTACATATTGTTTTAATAGACCTGTGAAATACTGAGTGGAAAGAACATAACTGAAGGTGTAAACTTACAAGTGAATGGAGGAGATCCGAAAGAGAGAGCATACAAATACACACACCGCAAATATCCAACTATTAGAGTAACGGCCACAGAGGAAGAAAATGAGTTGTTGTTGCAGTTCAAGTAAAACGGCAAGGGAAAGAGTTGCACATCCAATCTACAACAACTGTAGAAGGTGTTTTGCAGAGCCAACTTTTTCTACACAGGCTTTTTACCCAAAAACTCAACTCAAGAGTTTGTCGTGTAGTCTAAAGAGTTATGAAAAAACAGGGAAGAGCTTCTCAGAGAAGAAGGAAGACGAATTCACACGGACAGCTACAAAAAGGAACAGGAGTTGTGCTTCGTGTGTGTGTCGGCACAGAGAAAGGGAAGTGAATATGGCAGAGAAGCGTTACGTTACCGATGTATGTGGGATATATGGACTTGGTCGGGGAGGAAGGAAACAAGCGAAAAACAGGGAGGCTAGCGAATTCAGATTTCATGAGAAACTCTAGAGCAGCACTACTACAATAATAGGCAGTAAATAAGGTAAAGAAGAAGCATACAAGCTGTATCAGAGATAGGGTAGCGACAAGGGAGCAAAAAGCAGAGCAGAGATAGCAGAAAAGTGGCTGTTTTATAAGTTGTAAGCCGACCGAATACATGCAGAAGAGAGAAAAACCCCGTGTGTGTGTGTGTGTTTGAGTTTTCTTGTAGAAATGACGACGGAGTGGCATTGCATGGCATTGTAGATTGGAGGAAAGCAGAAAGGGGAATGAAAATCGGAAGGAGAGGCAGGGAAAATCAGCAAAATGAAGAGAGTAGTGATCTCAAAATGTATGGTGTGGTATATAGCTTGTGTAAGTTGGGTAATGTAAATGGGTGACGTGATGATGAGTAAAGTTGCGACGAACTTGGGTATGCGCACATTTCTCTCTGTGCGGCTTCAGTTCAGCTGAGTATTCTACTCTGTGTGTAGATTGTAGAGTACAGCGATGTTTTAATGCTTAAAAGTTTTTGCTTCTTCTCCGGTTCAATGTACGTATTACGCATACGGCTTTGCTTTGGGAAAGCTTTTTTAAATTTCAAATTATGGCAAAAGGTGAGTGGATGGTAGAATTGTTTGGAAGGACTGTGGATAGAATGACCAATGTTTTCGCATTTCTTCATGTATCATCTTTTCAAAATGAAATTCATCTTGTCGAATGAAATTATTGATATGGAATACAATGACATGTTTTGGTTTTAAAATTTATGAGATATTTGAGGATGTGTTCAACCCGCTACCTTGGGACACACGTACCTGACACCTTAATGAGATGGAGTAAGAAATAGTTGCAAGGAGCGCAGCACTGCAAAAACTGCAAAGCCGGAGTTGCTTTGTGTAATGGAGATACAAGCAGGGAACGCAGTTTACTACTGCTGCTATTACTTTTGGCACTGCCCGATCTCTAGCCGAATAAAAATACGAATGCATTTCATGTCGGTGTATGTTTGTATGTGTAGCAGTAAGAGGAAGAAAGTAGGTGCATCTCTATCTCTCTCGTCTAGAGAAATGGACAATGCTGAGGGAGAAGAGCACAAGGTTGGGGTTGGACAGACGGACGAGAGCTCTTTGTCTTCATGTTTGCTCGGCGAGCGACAATCATGCTCTGTCGGTTCTTTCATCTGTTCAGCTTTTAGATCATCTCTCATCTTCTCTATTATTCAGCTTCTCCTGCTGCTCTTATATTGCATTGCATCACGCGGTCATCATCGTCATGGCCATTCGTATCGATGTACTTATGATGTGATGTGAGGTAGTACATTGCTTTGATGGTATTGTCTGACATCTTTGATCTTTATATTTGTAGCGCTTCATGGACAAAGGACGTATGTATACTGGACTGGGAATGAGAGAATTGGAAATCAGGATGAACAAAAGATGAGGAACTGAACTTGAGGGAACAGAAACTGCTATAAAGCAGGTGAGAGGGAATGCATGACGATGAGGCTTCATGTACTCTCTGACTCTGACCTAAATCACAAATGGGAGCATCCGTTTCATAATATGAAAGCCACATCGATTCTGCTTGACATGACATTGACACACACGTCTTGACATTGCCTGTCTTTCTTATCACACTGCGTAACTATCGTCTCGAAGACAACTTCATATCTCTTGCGACGCTGATGTATAAATGATATTGTTCACCGTAAGATTAGCGACTTCCATGACATGACAGTATCCTTTCCAAGTTTAAAGTTACATATAATATGATTGTTTCGTTAGGTTCATTTCTTGAGCAATATTAAATGTAGTCGCTGCCTATGTTCGTATTGTGACGGTTACAAAAATACTCTCATCTCACATCACCAATCACAGAATCAGTAAGCATTCAGTAAGGGAACGAAATACAGGCTGCATTCATACGTGTTGCATATAATGCAAACTATGATTATCCTCCCACTAATTAATGTTACCACCTTACCCGATTAAGTCTATGGTAAAGTTAAATGAAGAACTTTGTAAATTCACTATGATTGTGATGGCGATATCTGTTCAAATAGTGGCTAACGAAAAGTTGATGAGTCCATGCATGAATAAACAAAAGAATTTGCAAAATTTTTACTGCTAAAATATGTCTAATCAGTGCAACATTGCGAACGATTTGCTTTCAATGACAAGTTAAAAACCTACAAAATATGGATGTAGAATACTTGTCTTGTCAACTGTGCTGTAAAACATAATATGTATGTATATGCATAAACACACGTTCCGCTTAGACTTTGCAAGCAGAAACATTGGAATGGATGGGAACTCGTCAACAACATGCTTTACACCCATTACAACACAGTAACAATTTGCATATTTGATTTAGAAAATTGTTATGGTAATGACAGCAAATGACATACCTAAACATATTTTGCTAGTCATTTATTACCAAGGAATCAATGCATATTCAACAGTTTTGAGTCCTTACACTGCATTTAACTCTTTTTAATGAACACGAGGACAGGAGAACATTATTCCTGAATTGTATACGTCGTGCACAAAAAACACTAGTTGTTGATATTTCGTTTTCTGAAAGCTATGCTTTCAGAATCCTCACATTTTAGTGAGGATTTATTGCCATTTCACATTATGTACATGATCCATTTCATTTCAACAAGTTCGCGTAATATGACAGAGGTGTTTTAAAATATACATTTCGAAGTTCCGCTCCGCTGCTTTCAGTGCTTTCAATATTGACTGGTTATACCAGGTTGTCTCCATAAAGTGCAAAATTTGTCGTGTTGGGATGATTCCATTCCATATCAAATCTCCCCATTAATGGGTCATGGCCACTTCCAAGTTCCAAGAAGTTGTTCTATTTATTTTGATTATGAAAAGATCCGAACATCAATAAAAATCACAGTAAAAACATCCTGTTATCCTGTACATGCTAATGTGCTTGCATTGTCTTCCCCTGGTGAAGTTTTTTGCGTCTTTCTACAAAATGTTAGCATAACCGTCCAACAAACGTTTCCCTTTGTAAATAAATCAGGTAAATTCAAGTATCATAAAAAGAAAAAGAAATTTCTCGGACTCTCTGAGTACAAACATATTTTTTTCGATTAGAGCTTCACGCATCAAAAGCATTCTTTACTAACTTTTGAATGAGTTATCGCATGCCATATCATGTCATTTAAAAATGCGAAGACATTTGACATCAAGGGTAAGAAGTTGACCCGGAAAGCTGAAAAACAATGCTGTTCTCCCTTTGATAGACGGAAACTGAATTAATTTCGGTACACACATGACGCATTCTCGAGGTAACGTACCCACATCGACGGACAGACAGACATTTTTCACGCCCATGGATTTCTCCAAGTATCATCATGAATCTGGCACATAATAGACAAAAAATGTCTATTACGTTATCGTTATCATATTCATAAATGAAGACATAAGTTGAAATCTTCCCGACTATACGACCAAAGGTAGTGGTGAAATGCTGCTTCTAAGAACCCATTTATTAGCTTGTTTGAAGGATATTTATACACACAAATACACTTGTCTCCGATAATCCTTGAAAGTTTCTTGTTCATGGAAAGCTGTCGGTACATATGCTTCTTATTCTTGAGCATCATATACTACATCCACTTCGAGAGAAACACACGTGAAAGAAGATTTCAAGGAAAGGAAACTTACGTTGTATTGTGCAGTGTATCATAATCATAAAACAGAGAGAAAGTAGAGAGCAAAAATAACGCTTCTCACACACACAAACTACATAACAAAGTCTGCTTGGATTTCCTCCATATCACGTTCCAACAGCGTATCCTCACGAAAGAGAAAGCATCCGTTTTCACGTGTGTTCACCGTGTTCATGTTGATCGCTTCTCAATAATCTTGCATTCTTCATGTATAAATACTAATAGGCTGTTAAAGAACAACGTTCAATAAAAGTTATCTTAAAAGTACATACTAATTGGACATTTGAATTGCAAAGTTTCGCCTGAGTGGCTTTTTCGCTTTTACTTGCTCTTGTAATAACAAGTTGGGAGAAAAGCAAACACTCTATTTCCTTTATTGTTTATAGGTTATTTATAGCTGCTGATTTGTAACGGCCAAAAGTTGGAAGCGCTTTGACACATTTTTCATGCAAGAGTTTTTCTAAATTATGGAGCAGCTCAAATGATTTTCTATTGGTATTTTAAACATGCGCTAGTGAGTGTTACGCCAGAGTGGCCAAATGTACAAGTATCACACGTTTAATAGGTCACTGCACATTTTGTATGGATCATAATTATATGTAAACACATTTAATATTTCATAGGGATTAAAGATTACAAAATAAAATGATCAATATATAGTAGTCTGAAATGCTGAATATCTTGAAGAAAGCAGAGATAAAGGCGGAATGAGATCTACTTAGCTTTATGTTCACGGTACACTTTCCCTTTTGCATAACGCTTTGGGTGAGTACAAAGAGAAAGCCTTTCATGGAATAAATTGCAGGCATAGTATTCCAGGATTTTCGCGTGGGTTGTGTTGTGTTTTACTGTGGTACTTGACTAATTTGATGGATGACATGGAGTTACATTTTGGATGTGGTGTTACATGAAGATGATATTATTATTATTACATTTTGAGTGGGCAGCTGTATGTTGGATGTTTAATCTGCAATAAAAAAGTAATTGGATGTTGTGTAACAAAATATTAGAAACATATTTTTCCCCAAATCGCAACATATGAATAAACCTTTAGATCTCACAAGATTTTATGATTGTTTATTAAAGGAAAAGAATGCGATATGGGTGAAAGGCAAAAGGTGAAATCATATAAATAATATGAAGTAGGTTATCCTACTCCCACGGCTCAAACTCAGCAACAACAACTCAGCTTAAAACTTGAGGAGAATGAAGAATGAGTGAAACCGCATAAATAGCTTCCACAACATCAATTAATACGCAGAAGACAGAAACGTATTGTCATTTACATCCAAAACATATTCTTTTTAATTACTTCATGGAACTGTTAATACGTATGTAGTACTATTTATGAATTTTGGTTGTTCTAGGATCTTCCAGTCTGATCTATGTTGTGTAATGTGCAATACTCGAATGTAAATTGCAAGCAGGAAATTTATGTTTTCATTCATTTTTCTCTGCTGAACTGAAAATCGGCTATAGGATTTTTGTAGACTGAAAATAGGCATGGCTAGTGTAGGAATCTTTTATCAGAAATATAATCAAAGTAAATAGGTTATAAAACCATAGTCTTTATGTTTGCATTTTCATATCGAGTCATATCTTTAGCATGTAATGAAATCAGGATGACACAAAATTATTTCGTTTCATTCTCAATAGATCGATTTACATATTTAGTTTATTAATTGTATGATGGATGATCACAATATCAAGTGTCCATCATGGGTCTTAAAGAGAGTCTCACTTGGAAAATCCTGTACATAGAAACTGGGGAAAGCATACACTCAAGTATGTACATATTATTCTCATCTCCACTTCAACATAATTTTATCTAGAAACTTTCACTACACTGTCACTACAAGTCCCCGTGTCATTGAAAAAATAGCACGCAAAAAATTACATTGGTCGACTTTCTACTTTCATTTGCGCTTCTGTATGTACATTTTGTTGGAAAACAGCAATACGCAATAATATGAGTTTACATTAGTGTTTACACAAAACTGCGTCTTATTCTTTTGAGCTTTTGAACCTTCCGAAATTTAGCGAGAACAATAACGAAACAGCAAAATGCTATAATGATCGCTGATGAATCAGAAGAAGCAAAAGTATTGAGCAATTCTACTGAACGATGTTTTCGTTGGAATTTGTTCATGGACAGTGCTCAGAAGGGAAAAGGAAAGTGGAGGATCGGATAGATAGCAATGCATGACAGAGAAAGCAAGTAAAATACTATTGTAAACTATAAATTGCAATTTTAAAGCAAACCGTTGACAGCAAAACATGGATTCCAAAGCTTGATTTAACATGAGCGAATGAAACTTTAAATATGTGTTTTTACCATAATGTCAAATACGTTCATTTAATCACGGTAAGGGTCACGAGCCATGAATTGACTGTCGTCAAGTCATCAAGGGCATTTATTACCTGAATCTAATTCATTTACCTAACCATGAGATGTAATTAGGAAAAAAGTTGTCTATGAATTGAAATTTTCATTATAATATTTTCATATAATATCATCACAGAATCAGATAGAGATTTCCATCCACCCCCAAATGTTGCAGACCTCTTGTCACGACACCTCCTGCCTCTTTGTCCGAAGCTGTGTTCCTCCTTCCCTTCGGCATTTTTTGCTGGATGTAGATGTAGTGGAGTCAGGACTGAGTAAGTCACGGAATCAGAGATTGTGTTGTGTTTTGCGCTGTTGTTGTTGTTGTGTGAGAGTTATGTGGTGTATGGCGGTGTGAAAAGGGTTGTCTCAAGAAACATTGAGCTACTTTGAGATTTCCTTTGCGTCCTAATCCAGCGAAATTGTTTGGCGGGTGTGTGGATCTTTAAAGAGAGAGACTCTCAGGATGAAGGATGTCAGAGAAGAAAATAAACGAAAATTATGATTAGGTTGAACTTTAAAGTATAAGCTTTAACTTCGCGTTAGCCTTAGCTGTAATTGTGTGTTCTAATGGTGCTCAGATTTTGGCTGTCTAGCGTTAACTCTTCAGTGCAGTGTTCATTGTAGTTTTGTCGCTTTGTCTAGTAGGTGGGGAAAGAAGAAGGAGTAGTTGTTTGATAGGTGTTTCAAAACTGACTGGCTAGACTTGAGTCTAGGCAGTTGGTTGAGTGTAGGTGACAACGGAGTAACTGTCAGTGACTACTGACACATGAGTTACTAGAGCTGCGTTGTTGTATGGGTATCTTTTTTGTAACTTTTGTAGACGCGACAAAATCAGCAGTTTTTAGTTTTGACCTTCTACCCAAACAGTTGAAATCAGAATTGAAATGTTTACATTCGGTTTTACTGAAGACATGTGGTGATTGGTGATTCCCAAAAATAAATTTATTCCGAAGAAATTAGAGCCGTATCAAATTACTCGTGAATTTTCAATAAAATGAGGAAAGCAGTGCTTCGAGGAAGTGCACCCCCAGTGAAGCGCCGTGATGGAGATGCCTTCAGTTTAAAAAAGTAAGCTTCATTTATAAATTATAATTATGTTGATTTGTTATACTGTCAGTTTGAGTGATAAATGATAGTGACATTCTATTTGGGTTTGGCTTTTGTTTAGAGATTATACGCCTGTTCCTGCCAATGACTACTTTGGAAAGGCACGCTTTATTTCCGTTGGTGAACATGATAGGCTGTACCTTTACGAAACGGAACTGGCCGGAGGTGAGCATACGACAGTGCCCTATCTTTTATTTCTGCATGGTGGTGGATATTCTGGATTGACGTGGGCCCCACTCATAAAACAACTGGCGCCCATGGTCACTGCCGAGTTTGGAGCTGTGGATATTAGAGGTCATGGAAGGTCTTGCTGTGAAGATGAACGGGATCTTTCCTGTGATAAAGTTACTGAGTAAGGAGAACTTTTTTACTTTATTTTGGAATATAAATGTTACGTTTATAAAACATTGTTATTAAAATGTTTAATGTTTTCTTTCCACAGGGATTTGTTCCAGTTGGTGCAAAATCTGAATCTAGGATCAAGACCCTTGATTTTGATTGGACATTCTATGGGTGGCGCGTTTGCAATTCATTTATCGACTAGACTGCAGAGTGAATCAGATACAAAGTTGGCAGGTCTTATTGTAATTGACGTGGTCGAAGGCTCAGCGCTTGAATCTCTGAGTGGGATGCAACACGTTCTTCGCAATCGACCGAAAGATTTTAGGAGCCTTGAGACAGCTATTGAGTGGTGGTATGTATATTTTAATTCTCTTGACTTTTAACAAATGACAGTTGATTTCCGTAACAACTGGCATCTGCTGAACTAATGTAACTCTGAATTTCATAGTGTTCGAAGCGGTCAAACTCGAAACACAGATTCTGCACGAGTGTCCATGCCGGGACAGCTGAAGTTACTAAATGGAGATATACCAGAAGCAACAATGGTTGAAGACATTGAAGTTCTTGCCGAAGAGCCTGCAAGTCCTAGTGAGACATCATCCAGTTGTGCTGATGGAGCAGTTGTGAAACCATCTAGGATATCTGATGTTACATTTACCAACGAGGCCATGCCGTCTCCAACAGTGGTAATTAATTTAGGTTCACAAATATTGCTTTCGAAAAAGTCAATATGAAATGTGTCACTTGCTGTATTAAACCTTCTTCTTTTTCACTTTTTAACAGGAACGGTACGTTTGGAGAATCGATCTCAAGAAGACTGAACCGTTTTGGCGAGGCTGGTTTGAAGGGTTGTCTACAAAGTAAGCTAAATTATCCGAGCTGCAAGACATGTATTTCCAGTCGTGATAACGCATTGCCAGCTTTGGTTTAATTTCCATTTTATTTTTAAATAGATTTCTTTCAGTCAGGGCTCCTAAGCTTCTTTTGCTGGCTGGTGTTGATAGATTGGACAAGGAACTTATGGTGGCTCAGATGCAAGGAAAGTTCCAAATGCAGGTACTGAGCAGCGTAGGTCACATTGTGCACGAAGACGCTCCCGATCGTGTTGCAGAAAACATCGCTTCATTCTTGGTACGAAATAAAATCATCGAGGCCTCCACACAAATTCCCAGAGAATTTCCAGGTTGCTAAATTATCTACCTAATGTATATTGAGCTGCCAAAGCAAAATTTTAAGTGAACTGATGTAAACAAGTCCTAACTATATTCTAAGCAAAATTCCCTGTGTATTGTGTATAAATTGTGAAACGTTGGTATGCGTCATAGTTAATAATACGAGCAAAACAAGGTCAATAATCATTGCGATCCCTACTTGTATGTGAACAAAATTTCCAGGTAATACGTAGCATTACTAGAGTAATTTGTTGAGCTTTACATCAAAATGTAAACTAATAAAAAATTAACCCCAAGTTTATATTTATTCAATTTGTCCAGTTCAAAAGTGATTACAAACAGCTTATTCTACTTTATTGTCTAGGCATGTATATTTTATGACGTTTTTGGCATATAAATTTCTTCAAAAAGCATTTTTATTGTCGATGCAAAAATAATATCGTTTCATGTTGATAGTTCTCATTCTTTCATTCCTAAATTATTGTCAAGATTCGAAGCACCAGATTTATAATCCCTTTCACGGTAATTGGTTTTGCCATGAGCATATAGTTTTCCTTAACGGTTGTCACTAACGCATTTTTGGGAGAAAACTAGTTATTCTATCAGCTCTAGGCACACTGCTATTCCCATCCCACCTCCAACACACAGGGCAGCTACTCCCTTTTTCCCTCCAGTTTGTTTCAGCACATTAATGAGCGTCACAACCACTCTAGCTCCAGAAGCACCGATTGGGTGTCCCAAAGCAATAGCCCCACCGTTAACATTAACTTTCGTTGGGTCAACACCAAGAGCCTTCACTACAGCTAACGATTGTGCTGCGAATGCCTCATTAAGTTCAAACTTGTCCACATCGTTTAAAGTCCACTGCGCTTTTTTCAACTAAATAATATAAAATAATTAAGAATAAAATTAATGTCATAAATTATTAATCATTAATTGAATATCAGTAAGTGCTATTCCTTACAGCAGCTTGAACGGCTGGAACTGGACCCATCCCCATAACTGCAGGATCAACCCCAGCTTGCGCGTATGATATTATACGAGCAATTGGTTTTGCGCCCAGTGATTCCGCCACGGATTCTGAAGTAAGCACGACTGCAGCTGCACCATCATTGATTCCAGATGCATTTCCCGCTGTCACAGATCCTGAACTATCCTTGACAAATACTGGACGGAGTCCCTGAAGACCTTCTATTGTAGTATCTGGCTTGGGGTACTCATCTTTGTTCACCTCTATGGCTCCCTTTCTCTGTGGAACCTGCACTGTAACGGTTTCATCCCCAAACCTTCCATTCTCCATGGCATCCTTGGTTTTCATTTGAGATTGACAAGCAAACTGATCTTGCTCAGCTCTAGATATATTGTATTGTTTCGCAACATTCTCCGCTGTACCAGAATTACTAGCGATTAGTTTCCAAAAACAAGATATAAATATATTTCGCTATTTTAAACATTAAGTCAGAAATCAACCTGTAATGCCCATGTGGTACTTATGAAAGGCATCAGTTAGCCCATCGATAATCATGGTGTCCACAAATTGTGCATCGCCCATTTTTACCCCAGTCCTCAAATTAGCGGAATGCTGAGCTTGGCTCATGGACTCCTGTCCTCCAGCCACAACCACTTCGGAATCCCCCAGTTTAATAGCTTGTGCTCCCAACATAATTGCTCTGTCCAACGTAATAATCCATAGTTTTCACACTGAAGTTGTACACTACGATAACAATGCTTTGTAATCAGTTTTATCTTCAAGTACCTTAGCCCAGAGCCGCAGAGCATATTCACAGAAGTTGCAGGGACGGAGTGAGGGATTCCAGCATTGACGGCTGCTTGACGCGCTGGATTTTGGCCTTGACCTGCAGTTAATACCTGTACAGAGAACAATGATGATTATGCACTTGCAATTATGCATCAAATTTGCAATAACATTAGTGAACCAGTAGTATTAACATACCTGTCCATAAATCACTTCAGAAACCTTATCTGCTGGCACTCCAGCTCTATTAATGGCCTCTTTGATGCATATCGTACCCAAGTCATGGGCTTTCATGGAAGACAACTTTCCACAGAACGCACCTACATCAAAATTCAACCAAAGCAAAAATTATGTTATATACCTTAGCAAAAATTACAATAAATTAATAGAAACATTAAATCTTATGATTAGTTTACCAATGGGAGTCCTCACGGCAGAGAGGATCACAACCGAGTTTTTAGAATCACCACTCATGTTGGCTTAACAACTTGACAGTACCAAACCTGAGAAAAATTCCACCAAAAAATCATTAATTTGTTTCCGATTTGATTTGCGTTACTCTTTTCAAAATTCATCAATCGAATTCAGTATTCATGGAAATGGAATCTCCGTGTAAGAAAAATGCGCAACTTTGTGTGTACGTGTGGAATGTGTGCAAAGAAAATGTCTATGTGGTCAGCATTTTTTTTACTGAAAAGTGATAACTATGTGGTGCAGGTGGATAAGTAGATAGTGTGAAACGCAATGTTACACGAGTACGGAACTGCGAATAAGAATCTTTGCTGCAAACGACTCTATTGAAACACTACTTTTGCACAGCTGTCAAAGGGGACGACAAGCCGGTTTTTTACTCACCAGCGAAAGATATAATACCAACTCTTTTTCTATATATTACGGTACTATGAAGATCAACTTTTTTACTGCTGCAGAGAGACACGTTTCGTTTCCCCTTTCCTTGTTTCTAGCTGGGCTTCAGGATGGCGACTGAGTTGCCAGAAAATCATGTACTCCTTGGTAACTTCTTAGGCAACTGCTAAATGCTCCCATTATTATAACCCTTTCATATTTTACCTTTTTATTCTTTACACTCATTGTAATGCTATTAGTGTCATTTAGCTCTGCTGAGGAAAGGAGAATGGGAAGGAAATTATTGCGTATGATCTTCCTTCGTGTAATGATATTTGGATTATGCAATGAGAAGTTATTGCACACTAGAGTGGGATTTTTGTGTGAAAAAAATGCGAACAAAGCTTTTGTGCTGGAATGATTTCTTCTTTTTTCAATATGTATTCATCCAGACAGAGGATGTGCTTGTATGAGAAGATTAAACTGATGATAATTTTCATTGAAAAGAAGGTCGAAAAGAATGTGATGAGGTTGAGGTTGGTTACAAGAAGAGCTTGGGTTTAGTACAATTACATTTATGACGATGAACAATGAATGATGAAGGATTTCACTGGATGTTCTAAAAAATTGTGGTGATGATGTGTATTTAAGAGCTTTATAGGTTTAATAGCTTGAAAAGTAACTGTTATATCTGTTTCAATATAGCATTCCATCAATCACCTAATGTGCATCATAAACGTTGTATTTTCTAAGCCCGTTGAAGTATTCTCATATTGTAGTTTCTGCTGTCGTAATAATTTCTTCAATTCTACAAGCTAAGAAGAATCATGGAATAATAGACCTTGGACATCTTGTCTACGGCTTTTTGATTTTTCGCTGATTTTCCTTTTATTGCGGATTGCAAACCTACGTATTTTATGTGGATTTGCCAAATAAATACGCACACCGATTTAGGTAATGCATGGATCAGGATTTTGACTAATTCATGAAATTATAATATTGCAAAAGCTCTGGATTCGCACTTCCGCCATTGCTTTCATAATGTTTTATTAAAGTCGTTTTTCTTGCATTTACTATTATAAAAAAGGTGATTTACAAGAATTGTAAATCCAATAATATGAACTAATAATAACAGTTAAACATTCAATAGAGTTAACAACTTTCAAAAAAGAAAGATTATGGTTGCCCGCAAAAACGTGCATGAATGTTCAGACTTAATTACAAGGACAAATGAAAATCTGGGTTACCATAATATTCATAAACCATGCAATTTGAACACTTCATTTTTTCAAGATTCAGTTCACCATATGCTCATTTAATAGACCAAATTTTTTTGCCTTTCTTATAAATTGAAGTGGATAAAGATAATGGATAAATAAATATTCTAAAGTCTTCAACAAGTTTAGCTTAATATACATATTAACAATGATTTAAAAAGCAACATGTTGGGGGACGAACTTGGTAAAAATGTATGACTGAGAAATATTTTGTTTAAATCAAGTTGCCTAAAAAATCGTTAAATATTAGATTTCATTATGAATCATGAAACGACATCAAAAGGTAAAACATTTATCACTGCATGGTAAAAGACTGGTTACTACTACGTAACCATCATACGATCAATCTTCTGTCTCAGATGCTTCGCCATCATTTTCAGCGCCAGTGCTTTGGGATCTTTTGAAACTGAAATGGCTCCTCTTTTAATTGCCTCCTTGAGAATCACTGTCTTCCAGAGAACTGAAAGTTCGAGAAAATAAGTTGTGAATTTCAGATATTCGGATATGCATGCGCAAATGTTTCTAATTTATTAAAAGTCCTCGACCTGTTGTGTTGAATTTGTTTAAGCGGTCGTCGTCCTTGGATGTATATTTAGCACTGATCATCTCTATGGTACCTGACGTTTCATTCTTTGATTCAGTTTTTATCACTTCCGGTTTCTCCAACTCCGCCTCCCTCTGCCGATCAATGTTTTTATCATCGGTCACTGTACGAATTGTGCTGGATGCAATCACTGACTGATTGTATGATGCCAAAGGTGGGCTTTTTGACTTTGGTGGCGAGGATTCCGCATTCACTGGAAACGATTCTGATGAGTTTGATTTCCTTCTAGTGTTTGACCTGGTTGGAGTTGATGGGATAGTTTCTTCATCAGTTTTACTAATTGTTGTCGTAGTCGGCTCTGCTGAGGGAGATGGAGCCTTGTCTGGCTTTGTTTCAGAACCAGAAGAACCACTTGGTTTGCCTTTACTGGAATTAGATGGTGTTCGTTGAACACTCTTGTTTGTAGGTGGAGGCGTAGTAGCTACTTTTTCGTCCTGGGAATATAGACAATAAAAGATTTTGTTTTGCAATGACAATGACTTTACAGAAATACAGTAAAGCCGATAGTGTTGAGTACGCTTACCACAATCCATGGATAGCTTTTAATCCAACGCTCAATATCGTCCAAGGTGACCGTTCTATCCACAGCTTCAACGTGTTTATGAAGACGCTTCACCCATGAATCACTTCCGGTACCCATTTTGTCATTGTTCTTAAACTCTATAATGAGATCCTTCCGTCGCTGCGACAATACTGTTCTCCGAAGTGGGTCAGGAGGGGACAGATACCTTATAACACGAGGAGGAAATAAAACATGGAAATGCATAAAATACATATTATCCTATTTTAAAAGTCTCGTTTCAACCTTCTTTTGATTAATCTTGCTGTTGTTACTCACGCGTAGTTTGCACTATTACGACGCGGTCTACTATCCATTTTAGAAACTTTGTCAAAACAATTAAAATACCGATGGTAGGTTGGAAAACAGACAGTTAGCTTAATGAAAAGCTCCCAAGTATTCGTCACTTATAGAGCCGAAGAAAACGGCTTCATTTGAGCGTGATGCTGCCTATTCTTCGACTGAAAGCTCACATGAAAAAAGCATACTTGAGTACTTCAGTAGTATTGAATTGAAATTGAAGCATGCATTGCAATATTTCATTTTTTAGATGAGCATATTATCGTGTAATGAAAAGTAAGCCATGTCTACTTTGTTGAGAATTCAGACAGGAGTAGGATTTTTAAGTGGCAATAAGGCAATAAAGTATGAAAATCATGCAAAATGCAAAAATGTAACGAGCATTCCGAGTTCAAGAATTTACATAAATCCATGAATGAAAAGATTGGCAATGTTAAAAATGGAAAGCATTAATATGCACATGGCACACATACTTTCAGTAAGTGTTTAGTCAGTAGACATGTATTTTTATCCTGGAAAACACTTAAAATGATGGATAGTCTGTCCTGACACTAGTGGGAATTAAGGAGCATGCACACTTGTGCATTTCTTTTACAGTAAGAAAATGATTAATCAAAACATCACACACCGTACTCATTGATTTCCCATAGGACAATGTAATATGGCACTCCACAAAGCCTTTTATTTTAGATCCCTGCATGCCTTATTAACCAAGAAGAAAGGTAAAGAGCTTTTCATTTAAATTGGATGTTGTTATTCTTTCAGCTTAAGGAATCATTGTTACTACTGCTGTTATGCTTCTCTCCATACATTTTACGAGAGGAATTCAAACGATTTCATAACAAAAGATTTTTTTTTCTTCTAATGGGTCATGACACAACATCAACATTATTTATCTTCCCAGATAAAATGATTGATGTGCAAGTAACTGAAAGGGTCCTTCCCTCTCTTCCCTTCCCTATCTGCTTCCTTTCTAAAGAAAAAGTGACTGTGACTGTGTGGTGGTGACTTGGGATTCTACTGATGATGATAAGAGGGTACTGGGACATTTTTTTTTCTTGAGTGCTCAGTGTCTCCTCTCCTCTTCTTATTAAATTTGGATGGGTTCATGTGGTGGGGCATAGAGCCAACAGTCAAGATGAAAACGATAAAGTCCCTCTGCAAGAGTCCAGTCCATCCTCCTCAGTCCGTGCTCTCCATCGTTCCACCATTTACTCTGCTGCCTGCTTGCTAGACATAGATGAATGTTTGTATAACGATAAATATGAGCGATAAGAATTGAATAATATTGTACGTTGACAATAAATATTGTGAAAAAGTGAACACTTGGTCTTATGCTCGGATATATTTCCTACGATGATGGGGATGACCAAAGGTTCACTTCTTTGCTATGCTGGTGCTCCTGCAGTTGTCCGAAGAAAAGAAACATTATAGTTACCTCAAAAGTAAGTTCAGTAATAATCTACATTATGGGTTCAGGCTCAGGGCTCCTTCTGGGAGATCGTTAGTTGATGTGTGCAGTATGTGTCCTACATTATTGCTATAAGCAACAGCAGCAGAATGCCAGTGTAGACTGGCTGTATGAATGAGAAGGTGGTTAGACAAACTAGACAAATCCATCTATCCTTTCCCCTTCTTTAACAAACAAAAATGAAATCATTATTTCAGGATATTATTATTACGAGCAACTCATTTCTGTAAAGAGTACACGAAAAAAGAGTGGTAGCAGTCGGTTAAAACTTGGAATAGGAGCACGGACCAATATTCATTCTAGAAAACTGTAAAAAGGAATTTCATACGATGTATGCATCCTATTATTATACAAATCTGGAGATGCGTTACACGGGAGAACTTTTGTCATAAAATGTTCATAATTTTTAGATCTACAATTTTATGCTAATATATATTGCTTACATATAACAAGGCTGCCTGTTTTTCACTTGGAATAAATATATGAAGGACAGGTCAAAGTTAAAGAATATACGATTACCATGCATTGCATGTGCATTTTACTATGTTTACGTTAAGGATTTCAAGGGTCCCTTCTTTAACAAATAATGGGGATTCTGAATAATAGACTAATCGTAGGACTTCACCTACTCGTCGTATGGTACGGGTATATTGAGTTCTATTGCATTGATGAGTCTCTGCTCTGGTGTGAGGGTTAATAAGAGACGTGTCGTGAAGGCAGGGAGGCACACAAGTAAGCAGAGAGATAATCTCTTGAGAGACATTAGTATTGTTAAGCAGTCAGAATGGATTAGGAGCAGTCAAGGCAAATAAGCCTGGCCACACTTTTCTCAAGCTACCAGTTGGTCTTCAGACTTACGTCAAACCACATCTCTCCTCTTTGAGGTAGTCTCGTCGTTGTTGCAGTAACGAAGCACCATGTGCCCTCGCCAGAGAAAAATATAATATTTATCAAGAAGCAAAGATAAGTACATGTTGAAACTGCTACTGATTTAATTGCTTGCTTTTCCTTGTCTCTTGTTGTGTGCGTTTGTGTGTTTTATTTATCTTCCATTTCCAATTTGCTTGGTGATAACGAGTTGATAATAAGGACAATGTTTGTATGTGGAAGGAAGGCTGTTAAAAACCGTTAACGGATAATTAGCATGCGTGACAAGGCAATGATTCTTGAAGTATTTTATTTAGTTGAGTGTTAAAATAGCGTGAAGAAATAAGATATAGTGTTGTGCAAACTATTAGCGGAAACATGCACACCTGGACTTTAAGTATGTGCTAATCAGTTTGCCTATGAATTTTTGCGAGTGAGCGAGTGAGACTTTTATTGCTTAATAAAAACTGAGCTTGTGTGAAAAAGTGTGTGTAATGTTATCTGTGAAAGGGTTGTCAAGTGTTTAGTTGGTGGCATAAACTTTTAAAATCTATAGTTGGACATTTTACTGGTAAGTACTCACGAGAGTATACATACACTTTTTATCCACATTTTTTCCAGTTAAACTTTTCTTAGTTTCAACTCGACTTCTATTTTATAACTTCTAATTACATACTTTGAAACATGTGCATGATAATTTTTTGCTCTCACAGATTTACATTATGGGCATTTCATATGCATCCTATTGCAAGTAAAGCCGGCTATATAGTGAAATCGAAGAATTGTAGAAAAAATATATGGCAAATTTTTTGATTCCGACAATTCATGTGCAATTTTACTCCGCCTGACTGGCGCTTTGCATCTTTACTTTCATGAATCCTAGTGCGTTGGCGCTCTCCATGAGGAATACTTTTTTAAAGAAAAGTTCATGGAAGCATTGCATTGATGCGCTATGTCTCTCTCTAGTCGTGTAATCCATGTGCAAGCCTTCTGTCTAAAGATTATGACAGGAGGAGGTCCTAACAGACAGGAAAAAGTCTTTTTAATGCAATTAATTGGCCTATAAATTGTTGCTTGTTTGAAGGGCCCGTGTCGTTTTCATTATATGGATAGATTTACGGCCAGCATGGATGAGAGCAGAAAGGCATCTTATCCTCTCTGCGGCTTCCCCCTTGAGAACATCACCACCACCACAGTTTTGATTTCATACATAATTTTGAAAACATACACTTCAGGGAACTGAGGAAACATGGATTTTACATGGCCCATGTTCAAGCTCTGCTTATACCACGACTCCTTCGTGGTTCACAAAACACATCTTTTTATTTTGATGTAACCACACTACTATGAAGATCATCAACTATTTGTATATATCCCTTTTCTCATCCATTGCGCAAACTTTTGTATCCACAATTATAATAGAATATTGGATTCTCATTCTCACTATGACATAAAAATGTGTAACCATATACGCTATGCAACCATCATAATATTTTTTCCCTCTGGGTCTAGTCTAGTTAAATAGGTACACACTCTTCTAGAAAATAACAGCGGTTTACCACAGCAGGCTAAAGGATGATATTTTGTCGTCTTCGTCTCTCCTCCACCAAAGTTTATTTTAAGTTTGAAGATTTTTTCTTCTCCATCAAGATCTTGATCGTGATCTTGCTATGCCAGGCTCACCACTAGGGTCTTGCCTAATATTCATAATATGAGCCTGTAGTAAAGAGAAAGAAAGACGAGGGAAAAAGGGAGGAACATGGAAAAAACATGAGGCTCTGCTCACAGTTGGAAGGATTTCTTGTAGCTTGTACACCCTTACGAGGGCAGCAATATGCCATTGTGTCAGGGAAATCCTAACTGGAGGAATTCTGTGGAGAAGAGCTTAAAAATTGAATACGCTGAAAAAAGCACAAGTTTTGCATTTTTACTTTAAGATGCATTCAATCCACTGTAGAATTTTTAATGACAGAAGCTCTCAGAAGATTATCAATATTTTGAATTGTTAAAAATCAAAATACGAATTATTAGTTTAAGCTCACTCTAAACTTCCCAGGCTTCCGTTTCACGCGGGATTATCATATCATGATCATGAATTTGTCGGTTTTAAGAAGAGCCAGGGAAATCAGGGCTTGGCTTGATTTTTTTAAACAAAGCAAACACGTTAAATGTATATAATTTTTTGTCCGTCTGGTAGTTAATTTTTTGACAATGATCTGTATGCCTAGACATGAGACACACGTACAGCAACGGAAGACGCGGTGGAGAAAAGTAAACACATTAAAATCCCACAAAAGGATATTTTGATTGTGGCACAGGATTGCCACATCTAAATTATGCCTAGGTATTCTTCTGCTGGAAATTTTACTACTTAAAAGAGAAAATGGTTTGTATCTACTGGCGTGCATTGTCATTCTTAAAGATGAGCTTGTTAGTTGTTGAGACTAGGATGATTTTATAGAAAAGTAAGAATAAGTGTATAAACGCTAGTAAAATAGTATCTTTCTTAAAAACTTTGTGTTTGGAGATGTTCCCCGTGTGAGCTTCATAAAAATAAGTTAGTAACACACAGCAAGAGAAAATGCATACATAAAACTACAATGTTCGCAACGCGCACAGACACACTAGTTTCACTCTACCACTATCTTTCACGACTGGGGGTCTATTTTTATTGTTAAAAACGGGAAACAGTAATATGTGCGTGATGGGATTGCATTTATGTATACTCAATTTATAAATAGGAAGAAGACTTGAGACACTGTAGCAAATGTAATGGTAGTACCCAATAAATTCTTTCCCTATAAATTGTTTTAAAGATGTTTATGCCCAGGGCTCAAAACATTCAAAAAACATGGATGAAACCATTTAATAATGTATTCAATGTGCATCTTTTCGTTTCTAACGTATGGCTATTTTAATGTCAGTTTAATGAATTATTATGATAACGGGTGATTCATATATCTTTAAAACAATTAAACAAAAAAATAATCCAAACCTTAGTAGTGCAGACGGACAGACAAAAGGAATGCAATCATAAACATGATTTGGTATACATTGTAATAACATGTATAATTTCTCGTCATAGTCATGTTTATCCGCAATAAAGTGACTTCTCCTGGCGCAGAGATTTGTTTATGAGGAGAAAGAGCCGCTTGTGTGTTGAACAAATTGGATAATTCTATGTTTGACTAATTTTCTTCAGTCCTTGCACATGCCCTGTTCTAGGAGAGAGCTTGAGAGCAATAAAAAATGAGTAGATGATGAGCACTAAACAAATGAATTTCATTATCATCGTCGTGGGTTGCAACAAGTCGTTTTGCGAGTTGTGTCTACCTACTTACTTGCTTAACATGAGCAGACACACTAGCCGACAGACTAGATTGACGCTGTGAGACGCTTAAAAATGAGAAAAATGTGTGCACGCGGAGAACAATTTCAAAGCAAAAAACAAAGTCATCATAACCGTGTACTCTGAATAAACAGCGATGGACTTGTTGTGACTCCATCTGTACCATCATCGTCCACGCCATCGAAATTGATTTTATGCACACCAAATTTTTAACCACATACTTATCCACTTGTTAAAAAATAGAAGGGAAAATTGGGAAAGCGTTGATAATTTCCAGAGCAGAACATCCAGCTATAAAGATCTACGATTGGTACATACAGAAACAAAATTATGTTTAATATTTAATTTCGCTTTTTTCTCTCTACAGGTAGTAAACACACTGACTGAAAAAATTGCCATGGAGGGGGTAACATACTCCTGCCTCATATTTTTCATTTCTACTTTATTATGGAACTCTTTCTGCTGTGCCGGAAGTGTGAGGGGTAAGTTTCTTCTAAAATTTTAATTACCAATAACTTTTAGCTTCTATAAAGTTTGCTAGGTTAATAAGATTTAAGATGTTTCGCAATGTGAAAATATTTTTTCTTTCGTAAGGTAGTGTCACTACCTGCGAGAAAAACATCATAAACAGAAAGCGAATTTCACGCATAATTTTACTACACATCAGAAGGTAAAACTTGAATCCCTACACATCCTCCACAAATCTGCAGGGATCTTCGCCGTTAATCAGTGTGAAGTCAAGAATAGTAAAAAAGAGATTTAAATCAGATCTTCAGAACCCCACCTTCTTGCTATACGCAACTTTTGCCTTCACTTTTATAATCTGCTTTGTGCTTCCACATGAAATACTAGAATCTCACATGCAATAAAAAAACACAATAGATTTTTATGCAAAGCAAATACGGACACAACTGCCTATAGAAAATTAACGCCACAAAAGTGACGTCGTACAATAGGTGAGAAAGCTCTGACAGACAAGATGCTCTGCATGGAGTCACCAGCATGTTAAAAAAAGGTCTGCTCAATATTCCTCTTAAATCCTCTGCTTCGTCAGTGAGTCAATAGTGTTTAAATCAAGTATCAACAATCAAAACTCATGATGAAGATGACGTGGTAACTTTTACTCTTCCTCTGTGAGCACAGGGAAATAAAAGGCGAAGGAGTTAGGACAATTCATGATTGTTATGATGGTGGCTTGGTTTCTCTGTCTCTTGTGGCATTTGTGTGTGTGTGTGTGTGTGTGTGTGCAGAGCAAGTGTTAGAAATGTCTGTAAAATGATGCAGTGTCAGAATGACAGGCAAAGAAGATACCTCATGGTGATGACCCAACAACATCTTGTCTTGCTATAAATACACACACACGATAACATTTTCTCTCGTTAATAGTGGTGGCAATTCCATCACACAAGGCTTGCACACAGCTTGACGATGATGATGATGATCAAACCATAATAACTTTGACTTTATCTGTGTAATGTTTAGACAATGATTTTTTTACTATCATTAGAAGGCCATAATGTTGAATTCAAAATGTTTCGGGATAAGAATGATGCGCTATGCTTCAGTTGTTGCATTTGTGGCTTTTTTTTGGCTGGTGCTTACTGGATGGTGGAAGAGAGGAGCTGTACAAGCATTTCGAACAAAACCAAATAAAAATATTGAGAGAAAAATGTCTGAGTAAATAGAAATGAGTAGACGTAAACTTTCAACCACCACAACCAACTTTACTACCAGCAGCCAGAAAGAAATCGGAGAAACTGTTCTTGTACTTGTGAGAGAACAAGACACGCAACCCAAACATCTCGAATAAATCAGCATTAATAGTACAATACGATTGTTAAAAAAATAAAGGATTTCGATCATGATGCAGTGGTGAAGGAATGAGTACAAAAAAAATTGTGTATGTGTAGCATTTAACTCTTTCTCTGAGGAGGAAAATGATGATGGTGGTGACGTTAGCTAAAAAAATGACTAGGTACGCAATGCAGGAGGGTAGGATTTTTCCATGACAGATTTTTATTGAAATACAGTACACAAACAGAGTGGAGTGAATATTATATGCCTACCTATTTGTTTTGAATTTTTATAACCACATATTGTACTTTTCTATTATGCTTTTTTATTCTGTTTTTAGTAAAATCATCGTTTTTACAAGAATAATATCCTTTTCCGTTCTTTTCAAAAGAGTGGAATAATGCGTGTGTATGTGATATTTCTCCCTCAAGTTGAAGAAAGTTTGTTTCACACATTTTTTGACAGCCTGACAACGATATTTGTTTTAGTCTGCCAGTTAAAAATCTATTTTTGAAAGTATCCTTTGTCTTGATTCCTACGGTTTTTATGAAAAAATAATATTGCATCAGGTTTACCTCCAGTAGTGATGAGCAGTTTTATTACAAGCAAAGGTATGTATACAGATAAGAGTGTGCATAGGTGATAATGACATTTGAAGGCGATGCAAGCTCACAATCAGTAATAATAATGATGCTCTTCCTGTTCCATTGTATTTATTTGTTTAAAGGGAAATAAACGAAGCGAATGCTACAAAGGAGGAGAAGGGAAAAAAACTATTCTCATTGTTCACACTTTTGACACTTTCAGTGCTCATCGACATTCCAGTCGTTGCATCATGATCACAATGATGATCACACACGTATGCAAAAGACATAATAAAGAGTGTCAAAAACACAGCTTGTTCAAACTTTTTTTTCTCCAGCTAGCAGCATCAGAGAAGAAAGGTGAGACAAGAAAGTATGTAACAACAACTGTGCACTTGTAATGCGATAAAAAGGCTTGATATGACGTGAAGTCGATTACTTCTCTATAAATTCCTGTGTTTAAACCAGTAATAAGTATATATGCACTTCTACCATAAAAAACCTACCTGTTTTCATCCTCTCTCGCCAAGAGTGTTACTCTGATATACGAAGATCATAATATTATTATGCAAAAAGGGAGTGACATGCCAATAAAAAAAGGACAAGAATAACAAACGATGAACATGGTCAGGTAATAGTGGTTCCATTTCTCGTCACATAACCCAGAGGGTTGAATAGTTGAATAGCTATGCATCGTCATCTATATTCTATATCAGCATATAAGATGCTACTACTACATAGTTATCAACCACACAGTAATTGGTACTAACGCTACACAATTCCTAAATGATTTTATAAACTTTTACTTGTTTACCTCTGTCCAGCAGTTGTGATATGAGCAATAAAAGTTCATCTATTCGTTTTGCCCCACTGACATTGTTACACAGGAGGACCGTTCCTTATTAAAGTGAATTATAATGTTCTGAAAGGGGCACAAAACTTCAATCTGTCTCTTTTAGTCATAATCCACTTCCAATTGCATCGAAGAGTCAGTTATAACCATCTATTATAATATCACGTACAATTTCAAGTTTTTCCTACTACCCAAGTCGATAGATTCCCTGGGAAAAGTAAATGAGCAAGCCCATAGTATTCGAGCCCATCATCATCGTCTTGATAGCAGTGTCTAACTTGCTGTCAAAAATGTTGCTCGAGCATTGGATATATAATTCTCTCGGGCAGTGATTGAGTAGCTACCGCGTGAATTTGTTATGACGTTCCAGATCAGAAGATAAGGTGAACGTCTTTCCTCCTCCTGGTTAATAGTGCCACTGCCTGTTAAGAAAAAAACACTTCAGTGGTAAACAATGAGGTGGAGGATGAGCAATTGAAAACGTCGATCATTTCTGAAGATCTCCAACAAAGTCTGCTTTTTATGAGCAGACTCAGTCAGTTCCTGTACGCATTTGTGTACATTGTCAAAAGATGAAGAGGAAAGAAGTAGTGAGCATCTTTTTTATTCAAGGGAATGACTTGAACAGATTTATTGTTACTCATGATGGTATTGTAAGTTGTCTTATTTAGAAGCTGCCATTACTGTTGGGAAGTGAATGCGTCACCTTTCTTGTTAATTAAAGGAGGATGTGTATGTATAAGTTCATGATCCTCCTGGTCATGTAGAAAGGCAGAAAGAATTGTATGATCATCAAGATGATAGTCAAGTTTTGTGGTGGACAATGGCAAATATAACAATTGTATCATTATAATGATGAGCTGTCAATACTCACCACCTCTTGCACTTGAAATACATTCAAGATTTGAAGATGCTGCTGGGAACCTACTGACTGAGAATGTTCCTTACGTCTGTGCAGTTCAAAAGAATTATTGAGATTGTAAAAACGCATTATTATGCCAATAGCCAAATGCGATCGTATCATAGTGCATCAAGCACTCAAAGTTTCCTTAATGGTGGGTCGAATTCAATGCAGATGTCAAAATTAATTATGTCAAACTGATATTTCTAAATTAATTATATCCGCTATGAATTTATGCCACACATGACTATGAACGCATCTTATTTTATCAAGCTTATTAGTTATGCTACAGGTGCATGCAGTATTCTAAGAAATCCGAAAAGTTTCAATAACACCCACCACGTTGGATAGGTACACGTTTCAAATATAGCTCACGGGGTTCATGCTTTTTAATATATTTACCGGTTTCGTTGGACTGCGACTACACACGATTGAGAAGAAAGTAAAAATGTGGGCACACACCTGTTGTCTAATTTATGCTACTTGATGCTCCCACAAGATGAGAAAAGAGACATTATGGGCTTGGTGGTACTTGGCTAATTACAAATACACGAGGACAATTGAAAAACCTGATGTTTTCGGGTAAAAACACATAAATGCCAAATAAATTAAACCCTTGTTACGTCTACGCACCATACCCATTTCTTACAATGTACCTATTACCTATTCTATTATTGCTTGAGAGACAAAAAGGTATTGTTTGCAGTAGAAGGTAGTTTACCATAATTTGGTTGTAACTTGTGACTAGTTTTCGTTATTACATTTCATAATAACAATTTTAATTTCTTACTCATGTTTGTACATGGCGTGAACATCAAGTTTTTTTTTTTGCAAAACCCTTTGCTTACCCCCTGATGTGAAAGGTATGCATACTAAATGTCCCATTTTGTGAAAAAGTCTTTACATCAATTCATTCTCATGTTTTAGTCAATTCTGTATCTCGTAAGAAAGCTGAACAGAAACCAGAGGGCTAATTACTTTTCGTTATTCAATACGCTCAAACTTTCTTTGTGACGTTCCCATTAAAGGTAAAAATCGAAACCATTAGAAATTGATCTTATGCATGATTGAATGAAACAATGCACTTTCCAGATAGATCAAGGACATGTTACCAACCCAACTGCATAAAATGCAAGTATCCATGATCATCACACCAAAGTTCATCTCTCTGCTCGTCTTCTCGAGTTACACGAAACCACAGAAGAAATGATCTCGAGAGACTGGAATAGGTGTCATTTCCTCGTCACCATGTACTACCATGAATACGGCGAGAGAGATATACGTGCATTTAAATTAACGACTTGAAGCTACATGATACACCCTTAGTGTTCCCAAACTCAAGTTGACGTTTTCTTGGTAGCATACATTATTGCACAGGAGTTGAGAAAGATGAACTGGAGAGATTGGATCATGATGATGCATCTCAGTTTAAATTCCTCTCTTTTCTCCTTCTTGTTTCTTTGCTTAAACGTGAGCAGACAAGAAGAGTGAACGTAAATTGTTCCTGATCATCGTTGACACCTCTATGGTGTAATAAAATTCAAAAACTACTTTTAAGGTTACACATAATTAGGTGGCGCACATTTTATAGTCTTGCTGGAACTCCCTCGACAATTTACATATCCTCAGAGAAGAGTTCTAAAAACGCAGGTAAATTCTAAATTACGTTTTAAAAAACATTTCTTCTTAAAAAAGAACAAGAGGGTGACAATGATTCTGAGAAGAGATCAGTAAATTAATAGTGCAGTGTGGTTACATAACAACTCAACCAGGAAGAAATTGATCAAGAAGATGGCTCAAAGACGATAATATTGAAATGCAAGAGGAAAAATAAGTGTTTGATAAGAGTCATAATTTCTATTGTCCCATTATTCGTATATTTTAATGCATCATCATGCACCTTTGGAGAGCTTTTTTTTCTCTGTCACTTTTCAGATTTCAAATATTTGAAACTAAAGTTCAACGACGGGTGAGCAAGCGCATATCAGTTACAGTTGACGACGACACATAATACTTGAGCTGCTGTGTTGCTTTTGATATGGGGTTATAAGGGTGTTAATGTTATTGCTCGAAAAATGTGTCTGTCTGAATATTTTCTGGATGGTGGAGGAAAAGAGACCAGTAGCTGCATGAAGCCGTTTTCTAGGAAGAAAAAAGATATATTTGATATTCTTCCTCGGTCAAGTGATATCCGTGAAGGTATCCATGAGTTTGAAATGGTAAAGTGTACGTATGCGTGATGCGTGGATGTGATAAGTTGATATTATGAGCCATGGATTTCTGGCCACTATACCCGCAGCACCGCAGAAGACGCAACAAAAAATTATGATGATCCTGATATCCAATACATCACATTTTTTCAGGCATGCTGCTGCGATTTTACCACGTCTTCGGTATTATCAGGCTATTGCATATGGTCAGGAAAGAGGAGTCGTGGTGGCATGATATCAAATATTATTTGGGAAGAAGGGGAAAGATTAAAATATTTTGATCGTAAATTTATTCCTTCATACTTGCTGTTAAATTTATAAAATGTTTGTGACCTGAGCGACTACTGGAGAAGTGAGTCTTGTCTTATCATATTACAATTTTGAGCATTTTCCACTTCTGTTTTGTTGGCAGGCCTTTCTTGCAGTACGGTGGTTGGATGGTGTGAGATGAGAAGTGTAAAAAATGTACTTTGAAAAATCCATGAGCAGAGAAAAACTAGAGGGAAACTCATGTTTTCTAGGTATGAAATGGTTTGAATGTAAAATGGGAGTACTGAATGGAATCATTTATTCATGCCCAAGACCCAACATAACATTTTGTTCGAAAGGTTGGGTCGTCCATGAAAATAACCAAATAGCACAAGCTTCCCTCAAGACAATAGATATCTTTTATTCGTGTGATTGACATTGACATTCAGGATTGTACTATTGTAAATCGTAGCATTTCCAATACTGGAGACCTCTTTGCGCGCGCCAACCTTGTTTCTATCCTAGTTTCCCGTTTCTTACGTTTACTGGCCGTATACACCCACCATCCACAAGTTTTCGTATTATGGGTATCTTCAATTCAATGTTAAATTGCAACAGGAGGGTGTACCTTATGAAACACAATACAAATGCTCAACAGAATCAGAGTTTCCACCCAAGACAGCATGATATCCATAGATATTCCCGAAAAAAATATTTTACATAGGTTTTTTACCAAATAAAAAAGTAGATACTTTTTCAAAGCATATGAATGATAATCGAATTCTGCCTAAATTATAAGAATTACTGCCTCGAAAATGTGTAGAGTGGTCGGATTGGGTTTCCAAGCCTTCCCATACTCCAGCCATTACTCATCAATGTTGCGAGCATAATTTGAAAGCATGAATTGCCCCGCTTCTGAATTTTGAGAAACCGAATTGCGGTTCGAAAAACTGGGTGATGACAGCTTGTTGTAATAAAGTTTTCAAAATATATAATAACAAGACCTGAAACCATAAACTTTCAGTTCTGTAACAAACATGAAGCTAATAGCAAAATATCCATGAGTACATAGTTGACGTTTTACGAGGTTGCTACGATCCGATAACCCATTTGATACACTCATACTCACAGAGAGCAATATCGAATCCTTTTCTACTGCCCCTCTCGCCTTCTTGTGTGAAGTGACGATCTTTAAAATGTTTAAATCTTTTGGATGAACAGATGAGTTCAAGATGTGATCATCACACACTCAAATTCCACGGTGAGAACTGATAAATATTCTTTAGTCACACATAAACCAGCGTGCAAATGCACTGCGTTGAAAAGTTAATGGAAAATCTGAAAATGGATAAAAACGCTTGTTGTGTGTACGCATAATATTTTATGTATCATTTTACCTCCCTCGCCAAGCCATATTCACTCATAAACCTTGGGTTTTCATCTGATCATGTGACACAAATCGTGTGAATGCTAAATGATCTTTGAAATTGTACTATATCGTATTCCATAAATGGAGAAGTCCCTGGAGAATATTTTTAGAATTGAAGACGGTTCTCCTCCTCAAGTATGCCTGCTAATGCTCTACTGATGACACTGAAAAATAATAAAAACTGAAAGCAAATTTTTCAGATTATAACGCACCATCGTAAAGACGCATATTATTATGCATTGTGTTCCATGCCTTCAAACTTGTAACAAGCGTATGAAAAACGCTCAGCATGAGTCACTTTCCCTTTCTACATGTAATTTTTCCCTTTAACACTATAATCTGACGTTTCTCTCCTCCTGCCATCTGGAATATCTCTTTGGTTCATCAACACTTAAAAAACCATCACAATCCCTACATGATAATCGCCATGAATGCTTGGCTATCACAGGCAACAAAGAGAGTAACACCATCAGTGTTTCCTTTTCCAAATGAGCTACTCAAACATTTCATAATCCTTTTTAGTGCATTCTCCTCTAGTTTCCAGTCAAGTCAACCAAACAAACTAACAATGTAATCAAGAAAACACACACACGCATCATAAGAACTACTTTAAATAAAAGCTTCCCCGATAATGTACACCCCTACTACTATGTGCATTATAAATGATTGTACATGATATTATGAAGATGTACTCACTGAACTGATGATGTTTTACTTGGTTGGTGTAAAATTTCTCTATGAACAGTTGTTAAATGCTCAGGAAAATCACCACGCACTACTCAACCAGCCAAGCTAGGCTTGTTCTGTCCGGTAAAACAATCCATCAATCATCTTTTCTTTTTATGCTGCAGTTGCATGCAAAGCATTTTTTTAACCGTCTCTCAGTTTCTCTTCCAACTTTTGCACCACAACAGAAGAGGAAGAAAAACAATAAAAACGGATGGGTTTTGTATTTTACATATTAATTCTTTCGAGAAAAAAACCTTTCATTATTGGTAAACGCCCACTGTTTACTTTTTCCCTTTTCTAAATGAATGGTTATGAAGTTATCATCATGATGGATGTATAATAGCTCTCCGACTTCTTAGAGGTTTGGTAGGAGGGAGTGTACACACAACTAATTAAAAAGGAACACTTTTCCTTTCATCTTGTAGACCATTTTTTATATGGATTATAAATATAATGTACAACAGCATGTTATTATTCAATTCTATGAATGGTAATCACAGGTTACATTTCAACTCTAACGAGTAAAAAATAATATGGGTATATCCATATCAGTATTATTTCATATGGGATACGTGCATATTAATTGTTTTGTGGGATAGACCACACGTAAGGGCAGTAATTGAATGCGGCAATTTTCATATTTTTTTCAGACAAATTTTTAATTCATTTATCACATTTTTCTGACTTTTTTCAGGTTCACCAAAAGTTCACGGGAGAGAGTTGAAGCCGTTGCAAGTGATATTAGCTGGGCTGGAATTCCGCATGGTGTGTCCCGTGGAAGGTGAACCAACTACTGCGGTTGAATGGTTTAAGGTAAACGAAGGTTTTTACTTTTGTAGTATTAATTTAGCATTTTTTCAAAATTACCAACTCAATAAAGTGATCAAATGCATGACTGACATAATGAATGAACGCTGATAAGTTTTCCGTTTCCCCTTTTTTCCCTTTCAACATCCTCGCCTTCTGTAAAAAGCATTCCCATTTTACCGACAAGAACACGGAAATCACTAATCGACAAATAATTATATAATTATATTACTGCTGCGGATCTTTTGTACTTTCATTGATGTTTCTCTTTTTTACGTCTTCGTAGTTGCATGATTCTCATTTGTTGTGTTGTCAACAAAGTATGTTTTTCTCTGATATTATTTGCTTCCGATTCCGAAACGAGCAATTTATTTACCATCTGACACGGATGTAATTTACTTTTTTTGTAAAAAAAACCTTTGATAATTCAACATTACCCGCACCCTGAACTGTTTGAGACTCTGTGATGAAAACAAGTTTCACTTGAAACAAGCTTAATTCGCAAAGTTTAAGGACATTTACTGAAATGATAATCCAACATTATTTGTCATTGTTTGCAGGATGGGGAGCTCATCACCAACTCCTGGTCACGATTCCGAATCACATCAAAGGCTTTACGAATACGCCCTTTAGTTCTCCGGGATTCTGGCGTTTATGAGTGCAGAGGAGCGAATGGGATAGGTTCCCAAATGGCACGTACTCGGCTCGTTGTTGCAGGTAAGTATTTGTAGTAAATCATTTGATATTTCAATTGAAAATGTACTTTCTTTTTTACGTATATATGATTTTTCTATGTCTACTGCTTACAATTGCTTGCTAAAATGTAGTATAGATACCATTTGAAGCAGCATCGAAATTGCGGTTGAATTTGATATTATGCGCAGTTGTTTTCACACACCTTTAGTGTTTTCCAACTTTTTGAAAAAAAAATCATTCGTCAAATTATCATAACAGTTAAGAAAAGTTCAAAGATGGAAATACCAAGCTGAGGCTGACACAGCAGGAAAAGCTGTGTGAAAATGGCAACATATTTTATTGCACATTGAATCGCTACATGAGTTCCAGGTTGCATCATTCATTTCACTACCTACCGTCAAGAAGATAGTCGTATGTGGAAGAAGTAATTGTACTCATTGTTCATCCTTGTTTTTCAAAAGAATTTGAAAACTTCACCTCTTCATGCAAGCAACTGACAGCGAAAATGAGGCGTGCGGTATGAAAAAGAAGTTCAATATCACTTCTTTTTCACTTTGAAAATAGAGATAAAGACTTGAAACGGAAACGTCCTATAAGATTTAACTGTCAGCTTTTCATGCTGCATTTTTTCAAACTAAAAATTTCCAGTATCTGCAGTCGCCTCTTGGAATTGAAAATCACTTATGACTATAAAACCTGCCTGCTCTGTCGCCGAAATTGTAAGCGATTATTGCTATCCTCCTGCAGCTACGACTCCCGTTCAAAATAATGAGCAACTATTGTTGAATAATTTGACTTAAAAAGGAGCCACAAACGAAAGCTCAAACTGATTTTTAGTAATGTCGGAGGATATGAGCAAAGAGCGGTTTAAGTAATAGCATTGTTCCATGAGCGCTTCCATAAATGAGCATTTTAGTTTGGTCGTTCGCTGTCATCATGAATGAAAACGAAACAAATCTTAAGGGTTTGTTTGCATTTTTGCCTTAAATTGTGATCTCCAACTGGCACTGGCAGACATTACATTACATTAGCGGTGAATTCATGTATTATTATTGGGCTTGCATATGCACAGCAGAGCAAATATTTGTGATGGTATTTGTTACTGGTCCTTATTCATTCTTAGAACCATCAACTTTGGTTATGATGGATATTAATAATGAGCAACTGTTTCTCGTGTAATCAGTAATGATCTAAGATTTGGTGTAGAATAAAATTCCGTTTTATTGGTATTAAAGGGGAGCGCGTGCATTACAAAAGCTTTGGTAATTCTTTCTTTCGTAAGAATATTTTACGCGTACCTTGACTCTATGATTTCATGCATGATAAGGAAACGACTAGAAGTCATCATAAGTACAAAACTTAAGACAATTTTGTTTTTGAAAGTTTTTCTGGAAAATGTGAGCGGTTAGATGAGGTAGTATGGTTTTTTGGTTCAGTCTTTCTCCTGGAAATCCTTAAAAACATGAAACTTACCTTTTGCTTGTCTTGCAACTTACTGTCATGATTTTGAGGTGAGTTTCCTCTTGAAATTTTGACAGATTTAACCACGTCAGTCACTGTAGACGTCAAGACAGTACCGAAAGGTCATAACAGAAGCTGAAAAGTCACAATAAGTACATATGGTAATCAAATATCTTATTATTATTATTTTTGAGCTACCACCGTTTTCCCAATAGCAATTTTCTTTCGAAGAAGTATGGAAATCAAATCATGCACTCTTGTGTCGGCTAAACTTTAAAAGGCTTCCATCTCATAAATAAATAAAATGGAATCAGCGTCGCAACTTTAGTCAGGTTACCTACAGGTTTGCATCTATAATATCAAGTTTTCCAATAAATTTGCCATAGGCTTAGGTTAGTTAAGTGTGCTTCAATTGACTTTGCCGTGCGGTTCAGATGAAATATTTAAGTATGATAATGTATACAGTTATAAATAATTCCTGTTTCTTGCAACGTGTGTTTAGTTATGTTAACACGGGAAAAGCGCAGCAGTCTTGTTTAGTATAGGAATATGTATGCAGTATTTTTATTGACTTCTCAAAACTCTAACTCAACCCATGAATTTTTAAAAGAGATAGATTTACGTCATCTCATAAAAGACAAGCCGACAAAGTGACAATAACAAACTTTAAATCGAACCATGGAAATTTTACACTCTTTAATGACTGTTACGGGCATACTCCATTTTTTCAGCTACTGTACCAGTCTTTGTATTCATGATGCTAAAAAGGTTGGCGAATTTTCAAACAAAAATTAGGCAAAGAAATATTTAAATAGAAAACTACAAAGGCCCCTATATTTATTCAATTAAATTTATGTTTGCATAAAACACAATCAGAGTAAAGTGGACAATAGGATGTTTTCTTTGCAGTCTAACAAATCTTAAGTTTAAGTAATGACCGGTGTCTCCTACCGATTCGTAAAATGTCGCTATGATTTTTCCTTCAATTTGGCCCCTTTGGTTTTTATTTCGCAGTCTGGATCTTAGCCAATATCTGATGCCCATAAAGTGCCTAAATATGTCCATAATGAATGACTAGTTAGTTCCTTGGCTAACAAGCTACAATCATGGGTTCTGCTATAACAATGCATTGTAGGGTTCTATGTGGTCTGTAATGCCATACTGGCCTGTTGTTTTGTATAAATTCATATGTATCCTTTATTCCTTGCCTTGTTCCTCCCAGTAAATCAAATGACACAAACCGTCGTTTTGTTATTTTTGTTTACTCAAATTTTATGCCGTTTTCAGTCAACCTCTTAAACTGTTGGTGACAAAAAAGGTACGCTTCCAAGAGATAAGAAAAATATGTGCTGTGTTAGAAAAACCTTTTTACTCTTGTTTGTCATGCTATAGGTAGGTTGCCTCAGCAGTTGAGAAGAAAAAATCAAAGACTGGAGAAGAGGGTAACGAGGAGAAACAAAATGGAAGTATTGTTTGAGATGTGACTTGTTACGCAATAACTGGCAGGACGTTTTGTTGATTGTGAAGTAATGTTTTGGAGTGTATGGAAGGATGATGCGAGAAAAGGAAACATGATTCTGTTGTAGTCAAACTTTGACTTTGACATTTCTCAGGTCTCTTTTATTACCGTTACGTAAAAATCTTTTAATCTTTTTTCATGTTGTTCAAAAGAAATTTACGAAAGCTGAAAGAAGTGAAATACTTTTTGTTATGTGCTGTCACGACAACAATGCCAAACATAAAATCTCAAACTTGGGGGAGAAACGCGATAGTAAATGGCAGTATTGTTCGTTAAAGGATATAGCATATTAGTCAAGCATTAAAGAATGGTATTTAGTTTTGCAAAACATTATATCCTGTAGGCTTGGATCATCCTGTAAGCTACGCAGATTCCAGCTGCAATCGTATCGCTTTCAAAACCCTCATGAAAAATGTAAGACTGCAATGCACTGCAGCATGGGGCAACCTGATAATCAAAGATTATGTGTACCGTGTACCTAAAATTAGAATATCTATTGTGAACACTACTTAACTTTTATTGCTCCTCAGGCCCTATGCTCTTAAAGGTGTCATTTGTTTAAGGAAACAACATACCTACATAAGCTGGCATGGCTTTGTTTTAGTATGATGCCATATAACACGTGACGTCTCGCTACGAATCCATCCATCGCTTTAGTCTACTCAGGTGGTCAGAAATGACTTGATGATTTCCCTAGTGACTTGTTCGCTTAACAATCCCACTTGTTTATCTCATTGTCAGTCTTGCTCATAATATTCAATCCAGCGACATAGGTGTTCCTTCCGATCGATACAGAATACAGAAGAGAGACAATGGACGCATGCAATATCGCCTGGTGAGGTCAATTTGGAGAGGGTTGCGTATTGATTGTCATCCTCGCTTTTATTTTGATCTCGAAGAAAAGTGTTTTGTTTATGGCATTCCAAAAATGTTGATGGATATTTTGTATGCAAAAGGTGACCATGCATTTGGTATCTTTCTTTACTACTTGGTATCACTACTTGCGTTATAGCTCTCTGTATGATGGCACATTGTTTTAGATTACATTGCATGAAAGTCACGGAATCCATCAGTCATCGGTAATGAGCTGGTTTGGAGGAAACGTCGTGCACCATGCTAACTGACAAAATGAGTCTTGTGGTATTAATGCTATTAAATATTTCCCCACAAATTTCAACATTTTGGAATTGATATTTTGAAATCAATGAATTGAGTATAATATATTTTAAAATTATCCTTCGATCTGTACAAAGTAGAAACGGATAAAATTTCATGAAAATTCATACAAGATGCAATGCAAAAGCAAAATGGTTAATGCAGTCAAGATGATGCTCACATTATCCATCACACATTGCATATTATGATAAGCCATCATGAGTAATTTTTCTACCTCTTATCTCACTCGACTCTTAAAAGTCAGGTCAAAATGGGGAATCAAAGTGTGGATTGAAGGGAAGCAAAGTGTTTGCTCATGAAGTGTTTCTCAAGCATGGAAAAAAGTGTCAAAGCAAGAAGAAAAGTTAAGGTGATGACGAGGATATGGGAAGGAAGACTCCAGTTTCCACAAACAACACATACCTACCTACTCACTCACTACCACTACAACAAATCCTTGAGAATTTGTAGGAAAAATATTATCTTTTTACGTCAAGTGGAACGTATTAAGTTACCCATCTGCTGTTGCATGTTTTTCAGGATATTCTCTGATGGCGAGTATAAACTCCAGTGAAATGTTTAATCAGTATACTGTATTCATCCCTCGATTGCCTTTACTCACTTTAGTTCCTTATCTTCATCTGCGAGACATCATCAACAAGTAATGTTCATATTTTACGAAGCAGCAATCTTTCTTGTAGATGATGGAGTAAGGAAAGAATTCAGAAACGAAAATGTTCCACCAAAGTTAATAATACTTTCTTCCTTGAGGAGACGAAAGACACGAAATCTTTAACCCCCAAGCGAGGGATGTAAGAAGAAAAACATAAAGCATGATCGTCGTCATATTCAAAACCCTGCGACTTTTTCTTCCTTTTCCTCCTGGTGGTGGCATGTCTCATTGCCTTCTTCTGCAAGCTACATACATAGTGATGTCCTCTAACATCTTACAATTTCCATCTTCCATTTAAAAATATTCCTGCCTTCTTCTCTGTGTGGGAGCTAGCACAGTCAGTGCATATTTTCTTTTACCTTATCATGTCCTGGTAATCGTGACAACAAGGAAAACATTATGGAAACCAGACAGGAAAGTAAGTAATCAAAAAACGGGAGGCCTTGTCTCCTTTCGTCTTTCAAAAATGTTCACAGTTCACACCAAAGAGAATACAAAAATTATCATCTTTCTCTTCTTTTTTATGTCTTTTCTTTGAGTCTGTGCACTGTTGGTGTTTTTAAAGCCCTGTATGCAGTATTGGTTGATGTGCAGTTTGCTCATAATAAAATAGATAGAAAAAAAACTTGAAAAAGGGTCATTGAAAGAATGCTACTTTTGTGATCACTATTGCCACATGCAGCTGGACATATTCTTGAATAAGAGCAAGTTTGAAAATAAGTTGTAAGAAAGTGCAGCTTAAATATTGTGACTCTTTATTTTGATGCATGAGCTATAGCTCTCTTAGGTCACTTTCAGAATGAAATCCTGATGATCATCATCTAAAGCATCGCTGTGTGGCATTTGATTTTGAGTATCTTCTGTAAATCTGAAACGGAAAAGTGAGTGAGCATTTGAGGCATATACTCTTCTTATGCAACTTTGGGTATTTCTAGTGGAGTAATAATAAGTGGAAAACGGAGATGAGGAATGATATACAGGCAGTTGTTTCCATATAAATTGCTCTAGCTGTGTGCTGTCATTGTCAAAGTTGACAATGTTTACGACCACTCTGTCTTCCTTCTTCTTCTGACCTGACAGGTTTATGTGAGTGTCCCTTTTGCTCCTTTTATGTTTTCATGATAAAACTTGGGGACAATTTCATGCTCTTTGGACACTCACGACAACTGTTTGTTTGCTACTCCTGCTCATGATGAAGCTACTCACTAGAAAGAGGAGTAAAGGAGCAGCAGGAGCAATAATAATCCTAATAATAGCTGGAGTGTCTCCTTCAATTCTCATTAATTCTCGTAAAACCTTCAGAGGACAATCTTCTCAAGTGTTTTGAAAGGTGAAGGAATGGATCAAGAAGGTAGAAAAAACCCACGAAGATGTTCTAGAGGCGATATGATGGAAAGAGGATTGAAGAAAAAGGTGAGAAAGCTTAGAGATGGCACGTTTATTTAGGACTGTTTACTTTTCAGGAGATGGTTAACTTTTTCATATGAACATTAATGGTAATAGTAGTGGGGCCTTTCAGGATTTTTCTGTCATGAATTTTTATATCTAGCCTGCCATTATCATCAGCCAGCTAGCTTTCTAAAGAGAAATAAAGGCTTGAAATCATTAATTTTTTGTCCTAAAATATTATGTGAGGGATGAAATAAGCAAGTGAGGAAGAAGCACGTACAGAAAATTATTAGTGGGAAATGTGTGACATGCATGAGTCCTTCCCCTTACGAGAGAGTGATTACAGGTATACACATAATTTCAATTTTTATTATTTTTCTTGGAGCAGAGGGTCCCATTTATTGTTATTGTTCTTATTATTAGCATGTTTTTATATTTCCACTGAAAGGGAAAAATTGTTGGTGAGTGTGGAGTAGATGTTAGTTGACAAATGATGTGGTGACAAAAGGGGAGTGTTAGAACAAATTTAAGGCTACATGTGCACTCTTTAAACATGTTAGATGATAAACCCTTAAAAGTAAACATAATAAGAACTTGATAAAACATTCATTGTGATTTGTCGAAACTGTGTCTATGCTTTTTATGTAATTATTTCACCTTTCAATATCTCATGTTTCGCTACGTTTTATATCACCAGATCTTGGTTTCTTTTTCTGTGGCTCTAGAAAATTCTCTTGAAATCTGCTCGCCATTCCCATTGCATTATTCATTTTCCATTAATCTACAATTATTCATTTATTTGAATTCATTTAAATGCTAACGGATTTCTCACTTTTTACCATGAACAATTGGAGCATACACAATTTTGGTTTTTATTTTGGCTCAGCTTACATATTTCTGTAGTGCATGCGCAGTTGAGATATGAATTAGCATTGTGTGGGGCGTGCTTTATAGTTGAATAGCGATTCTATTGTTGCACAATGCATTCGTTTCTTCCAGAGATTCCTCTTTGAAAGGTAAACGCACATGTGCATTTGCGGCACTGATTTGGGAAAAAAGTTTGATCTGTGTTTTTGAAGCAGGGTAAAAGATTTCGTGTAGGATTCTGTTTACATTACCTTGTTCAGCAAGGCTCGCACATCACCAAGAGGAATTTATATCTCCACGCTTTTGTTGCGGTCTCACGTTTAAACACCTCTTTCATATTTCATTATTGTTGCCCGGGTGTAGTGTTTGTGTAAAGATTAATGAAATTATTTTTGTCCCCTGAACAAATATTATGAACAGTTTTCTTTGCATGAATAGACACAGATGAAAATATTGTGGTGCTGGGAAGAATGACAGATGCGGTTTACTGATAAAAGTAATCTGAGAGTCTACACAGAGATAACTATGCTACCACTGCGGTCTACTATGCCACTTTAGCAATTGAGTAGACTATAAAAACATTTTTAAATGAATAGCGGATATAACCTTATGCGCATTAAGTAGGGTGAGAAGATTAAATAGGAGGATTCAAATGTGATCCTTCGTTCGTCACAATTGGCACCACACAATATATTGAGTTAATCGTAAACAAAGAAAAGAGAGTTTGAGAAAAAAAATCTGTCATAATTATGCACAATTGTATGTAGTTTCTATATCTTTTTGAATCATATTAGCTTTAATGTTTCCTTGCATATTTTTATAATGATGTATGTATCTTTATATTTTTTGCAGATGAAAATACAGCTTTCACAGAAACTTCAGCGATTCGAATCACCGGAGATTCGTTGGCGAATTTTCCTCACGTCGGTCCAACATTCACACCACATACCCTTGAACAAGCAGGTCCCGTTCACTTAACTTCTGGAAATACCATTCGTTTCCAGTGCGAGATTCAGGGTGCCCCACCGGCAAAGTTGACGTGGGTTAAGGTAATCCATCAAATTATTTTCTCGTTTAATAATGAACAACGACCTGTTTTTAAGCCTTTAGCTTGTTACAATGAAGAACAAGTTTTATACCAATTGAAAGGCAACTGTGCGATTATGTAAATATTAGACCTTCTGAATTATCAGAAAGCAGTGTACGTAACCTCCTGCAGTACGCATTATTTATTTCAATAATTGCATTTTTTGTTTGTTTATGTATTCCTCAAAGGATGGGAAACCAGTCAACGATAAAATGTGGAGGTGGTCTAGTTGGACCCTCATCTTGAATAAATTAACTGCTGAGGATTCTGGAACTTACACCTGCAAAGCTGCCAATAGCTTTGGCAAAGATGAGATCAATATCCAGCTTCATGTGACAGGTATGCGTGCATAGAGAAATGCTGTAAAGCATTCAAACTAAAATAATGTTGAATGTTCTCTCCTCGTGGATTAAGTCATCACTTGATGAACATACCTAATTTAAAATTCTTCTCACATTCATTCCATTTCATCTTAGACTGAAAATCAAAAACATGTTTTCTACCCTTTCCTGTTTTTCCCCTTTCTTCAAAAGTTGCAAATGAGAGACAAAAGTTGTTAGAAAAGTCTTAATCCTAATCCGAGTCCCTTGTCTGAATAGACATTGCTAACGAAAGGGACAAAACATGGCTTGCTTATACCTCTGACAAATAATGTGCGTTAATTTTCTCTCTTTTTTATATTCCTTTTTTTACCAGAAATGATTGAGAAGCGAAAGCCTGAGCTAGCTGTCGGTTATCCAAACAACACGACTGTATTAGCTGGACACGAGGCTGTGATGGAATGTGTTGTAAAAGCTGGTAGATCCTCTATTCCTCCACACGTCAAGTGGCTAAAGCGTGTTCCTAAGGACATTAAGATAAATGAACATGCACTCAAGAACAAACACAGACTTTTACATGTGGAAGACCAACATGTACTTGTGATTCAGGTATGAAATGAAAGGCATTCAATAATCTTTTTTTTTTCTCTTTCTGTAAAGTAAATAATGAAAAAATTGTTAATGTGTGTTTTTTCATCGTGCACATGTCGTTTATTGTCATTTGACGGATTCTTTCATAATTGCATGTTGTTTTATAAGTACGCAAGTACGCATACCTACTTTGATTTGAAAGTTGTAGCCGGTAGTGATGATGGAGATTGGCTACTTTTTTATATTTTTTAGTAATCTCACGCACGACACAGTATTTTTGGTTTGAGATGGTACTTTTTCTTAAAAGAACGTTTTTTTTGTTTTTTTTTACAAACAGGAGACAGAGGATGACACAATCAGGGTGAATGAGACACAGAAAAATGGAACAATCATTAGTCGACTGATTTTTACCAAAGCGGAGCCAGGATTACATGACGGGGTCTATATCTGCCTTGCCACAAATAGCGTGGGATATATATTTAGGGATGCTAAGCTGACTGTGCTTGCTGGTAAGTGTGCCACAAAGCTACTATTGCTCATTAATCGTAAATAAATTGAGCTACTTATCGATCGTTAAAAAGTACAGTGGGTAATTTTTGCTGGACTATTTTTTCAATTTTACAGGCGCAGAAATCATGGACAGCTCGTCGTTCAATTCACCATTTTCAATTAGTGTGTTCGGTGCGGCAGCGTTTGTCCCTCTATTATTAATAGCAGGAGTCTGTGGTATCCGGCGGCATCAGAAAAACCAACTCGTGAAGCAGACAAGAAGCTTAAGCCCAAGAAAATTGTCCACACCATCTATTAACTCATCGTCCGCCGCCTCATTTCATCGTCATAGTCATAATAATCAAAACCAATTGGGCTTCGAGCCTCAGTTTTTACCCTCAATACACTCAACTTCACTTGCTGACATTATTTGTCACCAGAAGTGTGGCATGGTTCAGCCGGCAATTGAAATTGCCATGTCGCGTTGCTCATGTTGTGGGGACCAGTCGTCAGAAGTGTCCGCGTCCAGGACATATGAACAATGTTTTAATGAGAGTTTTATCACGTCTTCAACACACAGTCATCATTCAATTCATTGTGGGCATTGGACATGAATGGTCATGTAAAACTTGTAGTTTTAAAATAGATTTAAAGCGATGTTTTATAGAAAGTCTTTTTTACTTGTCGTTACAGACACATAATTCATGTTTTTCACAACGCCTGTGTGTTTCTTAAAGTCTGTTAGAATTGATACCGTGAAATCTAAATAGTCAGTTACCGAGTACTTTTGTACAAATTTAATGTTTAAGATGCTCTTGTATATTATCATGTATATATTCTAATTTGTGGGCAAGAATGGAATGATTTTTGTTGTTGTATTTATTTGAAATCGTTGTGTTGTGTGAAAAGGATAGAATGAATAAATTGCCAACTTTTGAAGAAAACATACAATTTTATATAATTGCTTACTTTTAATTCATATTTCATTTTTTATCATTTTTTTCTTTTTAAATTAGCCACACACACTGCATGAAAAAATATATAAAATAAGCATCTGGAATTAACTCAACACGCGCCAAGTCACAGAGAGAGTTTTTGCTCGTCCTCACCAATGTTGGTGGCTTAAACAATATTTCATACCTGAAAAGACTGATGATGTAACAAATCGTGCAACGAACAATGGAATGATGAAGAGAGCAGATTTTAATCATTTGAACAATCGACCTGTGAGACTCCCGCTTGTGAGTTGTGAATTATTTTTTTACGCTGAATTAGACGATAATCGACAACAATAAAAACCAGTAGGTTAAATACTCAGAAAAGGAGATACACAAAGGGTAGTTTTTGTTAGAGATGTTTCATGAGGGTGCATCTTGTTTGGATCCGCATCAGGTGCGCATAATTTTGATTGACTAGCAGAAGATGTCTGGGTGTTTCTCTTGTCATATCTGATAAAAAATGTACAATGCCGCAAGATAAAGAAAATAAATCCTTTTGAAAATGTTTGGAGAAAGCCATTTCATGTTTAATGATTTTTATACTACTTTATCGTTTTACAATTGTGTGTCTTTGGTGTTTATCGCCCAATTTCTATGCAAAAAGGATCGTATAAAATTCGATTCATGTAGAAGTGATGTAAAATTGTGAATAAAATTTTTAAAACTGGACTATCTGCGTTTAAAAGAAATGTCATTTTACACGAGAAAGTTTCAACAAGGGTCTTATTCCACATTTCCCCTGCCAGGCAGAGACACAGACGAACAAATAATATGGACAATTATGTAATGTAACCGTTGCAACTTCATAATGACATGTGTAGCTGATTACTTGATTACACTGGATGCTTGCTGGTACTCACGTTCACTCAATTTCATAAAATACTCCGTCTTATATTGGGTATGCGGCTTAATAACGCGAGAACCTAGACTTTCATAAACGGACACATAGAATCACGTATTTCATATTTATCAAACAAGAATTCCTAAGAAGATTTAGCTCAAGGCATTTGTTTGTTTTCTTCTCTCTATGAGCAACAAACCAACAAACTAATCTGCTCCTTTTGAATTCCAAGTCAAGTAGTTGCTCTCAAATATCAAATAATAATTACTGCTGTACAAATACAAAGAGCTTACAGTTTTATAAAGAAAAGCATACATCTTTAAAATACGATATAATATCCCAAACTTTTTTCACTATTCCATCATCACGCACACTCAAGCCGAGGAAATATTGAACAGACAGAAAGGTAAGGCCAGGCCAGGTGAATGATGAAAAAATAATAATAATAAATTGAGCAATCATTCTGACTGTTGAGCTGAAAAACACAAGTTATTCTACCTCACCTGCAATCAAACGGAGTAATCCTGGTAGCAAGACATGTTATATGGATTGAATTGAAGTCTAAAAGACGTAGATCCATTTTCCATTGTTCTTCTCGCTTTTCATGAAGAGAAAAACTTATTGCTAGATAGTCTCTGTGAAGGTTTTACCACCACTTGGACTTCATATTACGACAGATTTAGGAGAGGAGTTATGTATACACCTTTTCAACTGAATCTACATTTCTATGATGGCTTCATGGTGCTGGTGGCCTGGCCACCCGGTATAAATGCGTAGTAAAAAATTGCCTTTTTTGATCTAATGCTTATTAATGATTTTTCTATGTGATAGTGATCTCGCTCAAACTCAATATTTATATGAATGCTGCATGAACATAATTCTTGTTTTGGAAATTAAATATGAAGTAGGAATGGCTCTCATACTTTCATGGTAATGATCGCTAAGCTCGCTATAAAAGGGGAGGAGTCGTTTGGAGGATGAACATGTTGCCTTGTTTGTTTTAATAATAATATTAATAATTGCATAAAATGTGTATGTATTACTGTCCATTGTTTGCATAATACTGACAAACAAGCGAAAATAATAACAAGTCTATGTTTTTTTCTAAATTATTTATTTTTCAAGACAGAAGAAAATATGATTCCACTACCAGTCATTACCAAATGCATTCACTGATGACGATATATAAGAACTGGGATGGAAAGAAAATTACAGGGAAATTATAGGTTTCTCTGGTAAACCGGACAGAAAGGGTTGAACTGATGTAGCAACTGGCACAAGATGTAATAAGCTAGAAAACTACATATTTTAAGCAGACTCATTCAATTTTCTCGTACCTGCAGATTTGCAAATATTTGATTGCTTATTTATTAGTGCAACATAACATGCAACAAGAGGAGTGACCTGCGTTGTGTGATTCTTTGTCATTTATATAAAACTTGTATTTGTGCAGTGCATGAAAATTGCAGTGAGCAAACTTGGAGGAAGGATTGGATTCTTGTCTATTCATCAATGAGTTAAATTGAAAATAGCCGATGACAGTAATGTGAGTGGTCATGCAACAAAACGATGGTGCACTGAACTAAATAAATATTCATCAGAGAACTTGAATTGGTTTTAATTGCTGAAATAAAACAATTTCATACTGGGTTTATTTTTTTTTATTTCAAAGTAGCACATTATTTTTAGTCAAAAATCTCTTTGACAACAAACTATACGCATGCGTGTTAATTATCTTATTCTAAGTTAATAGCTAAAAACGAAAAATCAAAAACAAATGATAAAGCCTTTCTTGTAGGGTTTATTACGTCAACGATTTGAAAATGGGCTTGTCATCATACTCATTTAATTGTAGCCAGACCAATATCCTAACTAAGCAGCATTTCCTTAAACTTAGGTACTCAAATGACTAAAATTCGAAAACATTTAACAACAACGTATACATAGCTGCAGTAACAAATAATATCGTGTAAATCTAAAATAAAAATGTACATGCTAAAGAGCTGAAAGATGACTTGAGAAAAACGAATAGAGATTGAGAAGTAAAAATCAATCATATTACTGTTCCGCAGAGAGTATTTGTGCCAATACGACAGTAAATTGCTATAAAAAACACAAAGCTCCACCCGCAATGCACAGAACGTCTTTACGGAAGTTGTAGATTAGTACTTTAAATTGAATGTTGAACTAGCGGTTTACTCCTAAAAAAGCTTACGTAATTATTTTTTGTTATCGGCCTACTATAAGATCGTTATTGTATTCGGGTTTGCTCTGAGTTGCTCATAAAACGCGAGATTAGGACTGGGATTCAATTTTCTCCTATCACTTGCTACTCTACTCTGTCGACCACTGTCGTCGAAGCAGTAAGAATGAAAATGTCCTCCGTCAAGAGGATGATGGTGTTGATGATGATGACGAGGATTCTGAAGAGGTGACTTTGTTCTGTCTGAGTAGCAATCTGATTCACAGTCTGAGGACACATAGATATTACTGCTGCTCCGTCGGTAATCATCATAAGACGGAGTGTGACAGTTGCAGTACTCTTGAGTGCAGCAGCACTGATTGAGAGGATGCAGTTGAGGATGAAAATGAATTGCTTGTTGCTCATAATTTTCACTCGGCACTTGATGATGCAAGTGGTGGTGGTGCTGATGACGGTGTTTATGGTGATGGTGGGGATGAGAGCGAGGGCTCCGGCAACTACTCACTTTGAGTTGATTTGTTGTGTAGTAATCTGATGTTTGGGTTCTAGGACTAGTAATTGATTGCTGTGAACAAAACTCCGAATCCAATGACTCGGCATTATGACTACAACTACTTCGGACAGCCTCCAGGTTGTCCATGAAGACACTGTTGCAGGTGCTGTCTGCTATTGAGAATTCTCGATCGTAACTATTGTACGTATTGTAGGTTGGACATGAAGAGCTACATTCCTTGTAGTAGAGGGATGGCTCTTGAGAGTTGAGTGAACAACTTCCGTGTGCCACAAGAGGTACAAACACTTCATGTCTGGGATTAGTGCAGTCCGTGGATAACGTCTCTGGAGATTTTTTCGGTAGCTGAGTCTTGCGCGAACTGGACGAGTCACTGGGTAGGGATGATGCTTGCGAGCTGAGAATTTTATTTTCCGCAGCGTTTGGACAACCGTGAAGTCTGAATATGCAGAGGAGTATGAGTCCTCCAGAGATCACGAATGAGAGGATTCCCAGGACGGCGACGGTCTTGTGCTTTCGAACCTGGGCAATGTGAAGATGGGTAGGATCTGAAAAGCACAAACAATTTTTTGTTCTGGTCAACTATTCGAGCAGTAATGCAATGCATCATAAATTGAAGAAAAATATGGAGTTTCATAAGTCACCTTTCTCAACGACGACATAAGCCTCACTGTGGTTGTAACCCTGCAATCCTGCAACTATGCAGTGGTACACACCACTGCTTTGAACTGTGACATTTTGAAGAAGCAAGGTTGTTGCATAGAGCTGCTGTCCTAAAGGTCGTATCTCGGTTCTCTCAAGCACCTGCAAATGACACATATTACATTTATTCCAGATTTGAATTCTAATAATCAACACTAAAGAAAAGCTGATACAAAGTAAAAAATTATTACCGAATAATATTGGCCTTGGTAGCTGAACGCGTTTATTTCTGGAGTTTTGTTTTCAATCTTTTTCACCCAGACAAACCATGGGTCTCCCTCAAAACGAGCTATGCATGTAACATTCCCTTGATTCCCTTCGTAAAGCGTAACATTCCTGGGAGTCACGTCAATAATCTCTGATGTTCCTTGTAGCGCTCCTGTAACCATGTCAAATGTAAGTTATCAGCTCATCTTCAAAGCAATTACAAAAGTTAAAATGAATGCAATCATGACAATACTTACCTCGTACATCAAGGGTGATTTCATGCACAACTTTGCCAAAAATGTTGACTGCTTCACATTTGTAGACTCCAGAGTCGTCTGTGGTGAGATTTGTAAGTTTTAAAAAAGAGTATCCTTCAGTCAGAGAAGTGTAATTTTTGCTCCCCTATAAATAGGAAAGGCAGACATTTTAGTACATGAGCATAAAAATGTGAAAGGAATTTTTAATATGAAGTCATTTTATAAGCTGGTACCCTTCTCCATGACACAAGTGGCTTCGGATTTCCTGTCGCCTCACACTTAAGCTGAATAGTGTCGCCCTTATGTACTCGGTAAAAGCGGTCCTCTGTAAAAGATTCTTTCGCAATTTCAGGCTCTGCGTAGGTCACAGGGGCTTTCGAATTGTTAGCCCTTTGCTTTGGCAGGACATTTCCGAGCGGATCATCTTGACCTATAATTAATAACCAAGAGTTAATTGAAATGTGGAACACGTGAACATGTATAACTTTCATAAATGCAAGCATGCGATTTTGTGCAGAATCTTTTTGAGCAACAAAGATTAGCCAACTCCAGGACAATGCCATTCATTTTATACTTAAGTTAGTTTATTAAAAATCGATATGACCTTATCCGTTACGTTTTAATCTTACTTCATTTAATTATACTTGAATCAATACATATTTAATTTTGTCAATTGAATTTACGCTACCTAACAATCAAGCAGATAGTCATCTAGGTTGTCTAATTGTATCTTCATCTACATTGAAAGATAACTCAACTGGGCTGATGAACGTTTCACATTTGACTATGATAAGTTTGCGAGCAGATAAAAGGTGACAAGATATTGCATGTATAGCTTTTTAGAGTGTAAAACACAGGCTAATCTGGTCCTACTCATTGGTTTTGACACGCGTCGTAGTCGTAACAAGGCTTATAGAGGAAAGGGCTGCGTAGAATTGGTAAAGCAACTGGAACGACAGACCAAGATAATGACTACGAAAAATGGACCAGTAGTCGTATTGAGTTTAGCTGTAGCAATATGCCTCTGACTGTGGTATCAGTCTTGCTTGAGCATACCTGAGCTAATTGCAATTATAAGCATGCCTGTCTATCAGACGTCGTATAATAGACATGTATATCCACATTAAGTAGAACTGGCTATGGTCTTGTGCCGTCAGTCTTTGCGATTCCGACTGTCTGCACAAATATATCACGAAGTCACGAATTCATTCATTCGCGTTCCATCTTTCTGTATGAAGGAAGAACTTCCTCTTCCAGTCGTTAATAAAAGCCAGATTCAAGGCTCCTAGGGTCCCAATACAATGCAAAGTTTAATTTTGACGAAATGCCATCATACCTAGTTTTCATGATTACTTTTTAAAGATTAAGTAAAAGTTCATTCCTAACTTTAAAACTGCCAACTACGGTTATTGGTAAGTTCAATCAAACTCATTCAATTAAGTAAATGATGCTGCTCTAACTTCAAATGAAGACTGATTCCAGAGTTCTCATAAAGAGCATCAAAATAGTAAGTACTCGGATTGTATTACATAAGTAAGCCGATCTCATTATATGATCAAAGCAACTTCATCAACTTCACCCTGTAGTATTCCCATTACGCATTGTTTAAAATTTTTATGGCACATCAGTCTGTTTTACAATTAATGGGATTATTAAAGCCAATTCAAATAAAATAGGCAATATTTTTTAACAACAATATCATTCTGAAAGGAAATTGAACTGGTGAAGAGTTTACAGCTTTGTACTTGTAAAACATTGAAAAGCATAAATTATCACAACTTTGTTCACATTATGTCAGTAGATCACACATCATGTTTGCCATGTAAAACTAGCATTTGCTGTTTGGTAAGTACTATTGCATCAAGAGAAATTTTACTTCATGTTAAAAAAGTATTTGGTTGGTTTAAAGTATATATGCTTATCGGTATATTTTGAATATGCTGATGTACAACATGGAGGCAGACGCACATAACATATATGTTTTGTCAATGTAAATATGTACAAGTAGTATTTATTTAATTATGGGCAATTATTATCCTCAACGCATTTTATTACCGTTTACTTGGCAAATTACATGTGTAAGCCGGAGGATATCATATCAATACAGAACCATCATTGGCCTTACATTTTACAAGCTATATGAATCATACTATGAATGCTGGTAAAAATAATTCAGATAACCCTGTCCGCTTGAATACTCAATAATATTGCTTAAGCATGATTACTACTACGATTGTAGCTACCTGCGTTGTGGACAGATATCAGCATGATTACAATATATTCTATATGCTGTCTTGTCACAGATGCTGATTGCTGACGCTCCTTATCTATTCATTATCGTTCTCATTTTTGATTGTCCCCAAATTTGTTTTTGATGTGTCAGCTAATAGATGATGATGAATGATAGAGCAGTGATCGATATTTTCCTGACTGAATCTCATGATGTTGATTTGTCTCTTCGTCAAGCCAGTTTAGATTAAAAATTTATTTTTCAAATCGTATGTACCTATGCATTGAAGATTATGAAATGATGGATTATCTATATATCAATCTGGGAGAGCAGAGGTGGAAACTGATTAATGCAAAAATAAATTATTATTAGGAAGCTTTGTGTGCTTATTAACCAAGCGGGCAACTGCTTTCTTTCTTAAAAGCTTGCACCTTACCTGTTACTGTTAGCTGGTTGAAATGAAAAGTTGGTTCGGATGAATCAGTCATTGCTTTGCATATAAAGTAGCCTTCGTCATCGTGTGTCACAGAGCGAATCTGAACCTGACAAGATGTAATTCTGTGGTAGCGATCTACAAACTGCGTGATACGTTTTTTGTTCCCTCCATGTGAACCTCTCTGTTAACAAAACACGATAAACACAAAAAAATAACATGAATAAGTGCATTGATAAGCCTCTCTAACATCTCCAACTTATCATCAAACAGTGAAATTTGTTCAAATACGTACGCACAGAACTGAATGTAAAATTGTTCTATTTTATTACCTTGTACCACTCGCAGTCATACGAATTCGTCCTATTGAGAGGACAACCCATGTAAACGGTATCGCCCACATCTACCAGAATATCTTGTTTACTACCCGTTTCACTAATCATCAAAATTTCTGAAAAAAAAATCAAACAAAAACATGAGCCCTATATTTCTGCCGGCTATTCATACCCATAAATTCATCACTACTCTATCTGAAGAAAAACAAATTAACTTGCATACGCTGGCATGAATGACATAAAAGTAAAACCTATTCATTTAGTTTGCAAAAGTCATAAAAACAAACGTAACATACCTGGGTTTCCACGTGGTTCAGACGAGGAGTTCTTCTGATTACGTCTTGGTTTTGTCGCACCAGTTGCAGCGTCAACACTTCCTATGAGACAAACTGAAATTGCATAGATTGCAAATACCACGAGGAACGCAGATAACTCTGGATTGGTTAACGGTAGCCGCTTCATTATTCACCTGCAAATAAAAAGAGTCGGGTAAATTATAGTCTTCATTGAGCAAATTTTATTTGAAAGCCACGAAGGTAATCTAAACTTGAGAAATGTCAAATGTCAAATGCTCTAGTTGTCTTGTGAAAATGAGAAACTTGTTATGCTTAAACTGTTGATTAGAAAGGTAAACGATATAAAATTCCAACTTGATTATTATTCTTACAATATTAAAGCATGTAAATGGTTATGACATACTTTAAGTTGTCTTAAAATGCAACATGAATACAAAGTGAAATCAGAGTAGGAAAATGAAATTCCATTTTATTCTGGCATACCGTATTTGCTCTAATAATTCCCCATATTCAAATAATACCCCATCTCTAATAATTCCCCACTCTATACCAGCGAT